>OX465115.1:1394542-1457042 GCA_949987565.1 Luidia sarsii
TGAATAATGTAATCAAAAAGAAGAAGAGAAATTAATAAAACCTCTTCTACACAGAAGGGTCATTCTGTGTAGAGCAATGTAGACATCCTGCTTGGACTTATACTAGGAAATCTAGTGAGAAGTGGCCAAGACCAAAGACTGGTGAAGACCAAATACTGCCCACAAATAATCTTCCCGCGCTTACCCGAATCTGGACTTGGTTCTTGGGGTGATAGGAGTGCCGACAAAAGGCTCCATGGTTGGGACGTCTTCCTCCAGCTCCTCCGCCAGTCTGAGAAAGTGCAGACACCAAGAGGGCATTGATTACGGCTCTGACAAAGTTAAAACCCATGAGACGTCACGGACTGATTGTGGTCCCGATTGTATGACCTGTTACGGCTGAGGAGCGACTGTCAACCGTTTCTATGATGTGCACACGATTAGAGAGGTTGATGAAGAGTATGTAAAAGGTAAGGAAGATGAGGAGGAGGAGGAGGGGGACAAGGACAAGGAGGAGAAGGAGAAGGAGGAGAGGGAGGAGGAGGAGGAGGAGACTGAGAAAGAGGACAAGAAGACGGATAAGGGTGGAGAATAAGAGGGAGGAGGAGGAAAACGAAAAGGAGGAAGAGGAAGAGGAAGAGGAAGAGGAAGAGGAAGAGGAAGAGGAAGAGGAAGAGGAAGAGGAAGAGGAAGAGGAAGAGGAAGAGGAAGAGGAAGAGGAAGAGGAAGAGGAAGAGGAAGAGGAAGAGGAAGAGGAAGAGGAAGAGGAAGAGAAGAGGAAGAGGAAGAGGAAGAGGAAGAGGAAGAGGAAGAGGAAGAGGAAGAGGAAGAGGAAGAGGAAGAGGAAGAGAAATAGGAAGAGGAAGAGGAAGAGGAAGAGGAAGAGGAAGAGGAAGAGGAAGAGGAAGAGGAAGAGGAAGAGGAAGAGGAAGAGGAAGAGGAAGAAGAAGAGGAAGATGAAGAGGAAGAGGAAGGGGAAGGGGAAGAGGAAGAGGAAGAGGAAGAGAAAGAGAGAGGGGAAGAGGAAGATGGGGGAAGGGGGAGAAGGAAAAGAAGGAAGAGGAAGAGGAAGAGGAAGAGAAAGGGGAAGAGGAAGATGGGGGAAGGGGGAGAAGGAAAAGAAGGAAGAGGAAGAGGAAGAGGAAGAGAAAGGGGAAGAGGAAGATGGGGGAAGGGGGAGAAGGAGATGGAAAAGAAGGAAGAGGAAGAGGAGGAGGAAGAGGAGAATGACAATGAAGTACCTCAGTGATCAACAGCATTTAAGCTCCTCCACCACCGATGACGGCCAGAGCATACTGGCCAGAACATCGAGTCATCACTCGTTTCAGAACCACACCACTTCTTAAGAAGACCTTATGATACATGGTGTCACCGCAAACCCTCCTACATTGATTCACCCAACCATACAAAGCCTCAAGTCTTATCTACTGACAATGAAGCTGGTAACACAGGTGGAATCCACAAAGCCCCAATCAAGGTGTGTCCCTCTCACCTCCCGTCCTCCTCGTCCTGCTGGGTCTGTGCCCGTGCCTCAGCGATGCGGTCCAGGACCGAGTTGATCAGCATGGCGTTGGACAGGACCTTGGAGGTCTTGGCCGGGTTGATCACGGCAGAGAGGGGCTTGGGTCGAAGGACTGCAGGAGAGTACAAAAAAAACCCACAAATCAAAACATTGTCAATGACAGCTTTTCCCAAAAATAAAACCCAAAAAAACTATATTCCAGTGGAAAATGTATGATATTTACTTTGATTTACTTTGAAA
Organism: Luidia sarsii; assembly: GCA_949987565.1. Classification (NCBI taxonomy): domain Eukaryota; kingdom Metazoa; phylum Echinodermata; class Asteroidea; order Paxillosida; family Luidiidae; genus Luidia; species Luidia sarsii. Next base: position 1,396,284 of record OX465115.1, read on the forward strand.
TTTACTTTATTTCAAAAAAAAAAATGTATGAAATTTACTTTGATTTACTTTGAAATTTACTTTATTTCGATACAAGAAAAACTAAAATATCATAAACCATAACAAAAAAAGAGTGAATGGGATAACGCCATCATTTACACAAAACCTAAACATAGACCGCGGACTTTCACGTAGTTCGACATTTGCAGCATTTCTGCGATCCTACGGGAAATCTTGTAACTCGGCGGATATGGGTTAAGGAAGAAAAAAAGACCCAGCCCCTGACTACTCATGTCATCTGCAAAAGGTGCCTGTGTTGGCGGCTCTTGAAGGACTGAGCAATATTTTCTAGCCAGGCTGTTCTAGTTTGTGATTGCAGTACGTGTAAAGACCCCCCCTCCCCACAAAGGAAAAAAAAGAAGTACGTCTTACTCTCTCTGCGAACTAGGGTGGCTCTCTTGGCGGACGCTTCAGGACTGAAGGCCAGGCGTCTCTGGACCGGGGGCAGGAGACGAGAGTAGCTCTCCACGATGGCGTTTCTGGCCAGCGCTCTCTCGCGGGCGGCGGGATCTGTCTCAACCTTTTCAGAGGAGAGAGGGAGAGAGCAGGGATGAAAGTTAAAATCAAACTCCAAATGGAGCCCGTCTGGATTCATTGTTGTCTGTCTTTTTTTGACTGTCCTTTCTTTTTTGTCAAGGCATACCAAGCTCCAGCTTAATAGGTCTTGGCTTTAGCCTGTGGCCTTATGATGTTTCAACATGAATCACCTATAGTCATCTTTATTTAATTTAATCACCTTAGGTGCACTGTTTTTGTGCGTTACAATGACATGATGAAAAAAAAATGTGGAACTTTTTTTTTAAAATGGGGAGGCCACAAGAAGCTAGTGGAACCCCTAAAACAGTTTAATGGTTAGCTTGTTTTCCAATTTGTTGAAAATTATGTTTAAAAAAAGGCAGGATTTACGAATGTAAACTTGAAAATGGAGAACTGATTCCTGGAGATATACAGCATTTGATAGAAAATTCCTCAAGCCTAGTCAAAATTAAACACTTCTTAATCAAGTCGCCAGAAAAAGATTATCCTGGCTTATCTTCTTGAATAAAAAAACAACAACCCCGAACCTAACCATGCGAATGATTCCCACATTTCGTATCTGGCCGAACTTACCATGAGCCCCTGCTGCTTGAGTTTCTCGTTCAGTCGGATGGCCTCCACGAAGTGCGCCCTCTGGAGGTAGTGCATGACGAGCAATTCCTGCGAGTTTGGCTCGGCCGACTCCTGCAGGTATCGCTCCAAGATGGCCTCCTCCTCCTCGTCCAGTGGGAGCTTCAGGAGCTGGTCCACGGTCTTCGCTGGAGAAGCGGGCCGGGAAGAAACGCGAGGATAATCATAGACGCGTCGGGATGTTGCTTTTTCTAGTGGCCAACCGCTTCACCCTCAAAGAGCCGGGGGGGGGGGGGGGCGGGTTGGATTCCGCACCCCCTGTAGTTTTTTATGTAAAGTGTCTTGGTGATTTATTTTCTGCGTGATGAGGCTTTATGACTTTTTCTGCAATCTTCTCAGGCACATTTTGACACCAATTTGATTAAAATTGGTGGTGCCGTTCTCTGAAAATGAACATTTTTCAGGGCCATGGTATAGCTTGACGAAATTGACTTACACTACATAAAAGCATAGCATCCAAGGTGCATAGGGTATTTCTTTTCAGGATTCTTTGGCATTATTAGCTCATTGATATTGCTGCATGCAATTATTGGTTCTTCGCGTTTCATTATCATTGTCAAATTTATGCAAATTTGGGAAATTCAATAAAAAACAATGAAAAAAAAAAAAAAAAAAATGGAATCATGAATAATTCAGTAGCTATAATTAGACAAAACATTAATTTTTTAGTAGTATACAGATGTTTAGATTATTATTATCATTAAAGTAGGGGCAATGGCTCGGTCAAGGTCCTACTTTGTTGCGAGCCCAGGATGAGATGTGTGAGCAGCTCCTCCATGTTGGCATCGTCACGGTAACGCCTCTGGAAGTGAAAGGCTTCTGCCGTCAGCCTGAAAATGGAGACAAGAGAATTGAGACTACAATGGAGACAAGAGAATTGAGACTACAATGGAAACGTCGCTATAACGAACGCCGTTATACCGAACACGCGGCTATAAAGAACACGCCCTTTGGCTCCCCAATTTTTTGTGTACACATTTTTTTCTTAAAATTTAGTGGGCCTGCTAGGATCGAAACGTCAGGCCCACTATATTTTAAAGATTTGCATTTTGGTAATTTTAGTCAGAAAGCAGTTCGCAACATTTTTGTATATCACCAAAAAAATTGTGCATAAATGTGATTCAACCCCTACACCCCAGCACTCTCTCTTTTCATTTTGAAATCGACGACTGACCCGTTGGCTAAGAGGACAGTGAGGAAGAGCTTGACGTCTTCCCGGGAGGTGAACGGGGGCCGGGCGGTGCGGAAGTACTGCAGGGCCTTCTTGCTCTCGTTCTGGTACAGGAAGGCCTTGACGACGTGGCGGTGTTGCCAGGGCGCCAGCTCCAGGCTGGTGGTGGGGTCCAGGAGCATGTCAATGGCGTCCTGCATCCATCAAACAGTTGGGAATGAATGGGGGATTAAAGCAGGGAACCAGGGAACCAGGGAACCAGGGAACAGGGGAACCAGGAGCATGTCAATGGCGTCCTGCATCCATCAAACAGTTGGGAATGAATGGGGATTAAAGCAGGGAACCAGGGAACCAGGGAACCAGGGAACCAGGAGCATGTCAATGGCGTCCTGCATCCATCAAACAGTTGGGAATGAATGGAGATTAAAGCAGGGAACCAGGGAACCAGGGAACAGGGGAACCAGGAGCATGTCAATGGCGTCCTGCATCCATCAAACAGTTGGGAATAATGGGGAATTAAAGCAGGGAACTAGGGAACCAGGGAACCAGGAGCATGTCAATGGCGTCCTGCATCCATCAAACAGTTGGGAATGAATGGGGGATTAAAGCAGGGAACCAGGGAACCAGGGAACCAGAAGCATGTCAATGGCATCAGCAAAAAAAACCAAACAAAATAAAAAAGTGAAACAAATGCCTGGATATAAATCCAGAGTTTACCTCAAATTCTTTCCTGTCGAGGAGAGAAAAGCCATGCAGGAGCTTGGTGACGCCGAGAGGGAGGGAGAAACTCTGGCAGAACTTATCAATGCGTCTGCCCAGCTGGGAAATGAACACACATAATACTAATAATATTTTTTCTTAAAACCGTTTAATTTATTCAAATCCTTTGGATCTTCCCTTCTTTGATTATTCCCTTATTTAAATCCCTTATTCAATTAGTTAATCATTCCCTCATTTGAATTCTTTTTTTTATCTTCCCTTCCTCACTGCTTGGTTCTCTGGGCTGTCAGATTTTTAAAACTGGCAAGCAAACTGTTACAATAATAAAAATGTGTAGATATGGAAGCATGGATTATCTATTATTAGTTGCTGGGCGATCAAGGTTTTTTTCTATTAAAGGATTACCTCATTAGAACTGGGCATAAGCCTCCATCCCTATTGGTGGTAGACTGCCACCAAGTCTGACATATAGATCTGGGAGGGGGTGACTAGTCTGAAGCAAGGCATGAGCCTCCATCCCTATGGGTGGTAGACTGCCAGCCAAGTCTGACAAATAGAACTGGGAGGGGTGACTAGTCTGAAGCAAGGCATAAGCCTCCATCCCTATTGGTGGTAGACTGCCAGCCAAGGCTGACAAATAGAACTGGGAGGGGGTGACTAGTCTGAAGCAAGGCATAAGCCTCCATCCCTATTGGTGGTAGACTGCCAGCCAAGGCTGACATATAGAACTGGGAGGGGGTGACTAGTCTGAAGCAAGGCATTAGCCTCCATCCCTATTGGTGGTAGACTGCCAGCCAAGGCTGATGAATAGAACTGCAACATGGGGTGACTAGTCTGAAGCAAGGCATAAGCCTCCATCCCTATTGGTGGTAGACTGCCAGACAAGGCTGACAAATAGAACTGGGAGGGGTGACTAGTCTGAAGCAAGGCATAAGCCTCCATCCCTATTGGTGGTAGACTGCCAGCCAAGGCTGACATATAGAACTGGGAGGGGGTGACTAGTCTGAAGCAAGGCATGAGCCTCCATCCATACAACTGGTAGACTGCCATCCAGACAAATCTCACCTGCTCCTTCTGCGCAGTGCCCAGCGACGATACATGGAGGACATCCAACAGGAAGTATCCCACGATGCAGTGCTTGGTCGCCATGGGAACTGTGTCCACCAGGTACATGTCCAAAAGGGCCTATGTGGAGTAGAGGGGGACGAAATGGCAAATCACATCACTGCCAACCAATCTTAAAGGAAATTAGGAATACTTCTGCTACAAAAGAGGAATCACAGAGCAAATTACAGAGGAATAGTTGTATTTCCAAGCCAAAAGTTGGAATCTGTTGTCAAGAGCTTGTAAGAAGTGATAAATTGTTATCAAAAAAAAGGAATGATTCCTCCAAAATAGGACTGGTTGGCAGCTATGAAATCAGCACACACTGAAACACCCAACCAATGCGTCTGAAGGAAGGACGAAGGGGAGGTTGATCCTGAAGTTGGAGGTTTAGGGTCAAAACCAGAAAGCGGGATGAAGGGGTCCTGAATGGTCAACTCACGTGGAAACTTGGAGGCGGGTATAGTCCGGTGCCCCCCTCAGCCTTGCGGTCCCACAGCGCAGTTAGCTTGGGTCCGATCTCAGACACCAGGCCGTCAATCATCAGGATGTCACCGTCCCCCTTGTTCCTGTGGAATTAAAAAAAAAAAAAATCCCCCCAAAAGATCAGAAATGCTTCCCCGGATCGGACCCTTGGTTGAGTCTGAGGTCATTACCGCTATCAAAGGGTCTCTGCAACAGACATTTGATCACTTGCATCCATGCTACAGAACTGTTTTGCAATGTTGATAACAATCAAACTGTTGTACATTGTGTCTTGCAAGTTTTCAGTTTTTAGCAAATTTGTGACCACTGGATCATGCAGCAGAAAACCCAAATGGTTGCGTACCAAAGTTTTTGAAAATTTCCGGTTTTTCCTGCAGACCTATCTCTAAACCTGTTGATTTACCAAGGCCAGTTGGCAGGAAATCCTCAAGGGAAAAGGAAGAGGGGAAGGCCTCAAAACTCATGGCGCAGAGACGTGGAGGCAGATGTTAAATGGAAAGATCCGGAGACGATGGCTCAGGACCGCTCTGCCTGGAGGAACTCTGTTGACGGCCTATGTCCCGGGAGGGGCGATAGGCGTAAGTAAGTAAGTTGGCAGGCCACAAAGGCCAGTCTGGCGGCCACTTACTTGCACATGTTCTGGAGTTGTGACCGGCGCCGGGCATAGATCTTTCTCAGGCTGGCTGATGGGTAACAAAACTGTCCCTCCAGACAATCTTGCTCGTCTATGTCCAAAAAAATGTAAATAAAGAAAGAAAAGAAGAAGGAAAAAAAGAAAAAAAAAGAAAAAAGAAAAAAAAGAAGCAATTTCAGATACATATTTATATTGGCCCTTACAGGCTCAGGCTTGGGGCTCTGGAACCTTTTGCTGTATTACCAGATGCCTGAAGCCAAAAGGCAATACCAATATGTGACCCGGCACAGCGACATGAGGAATATCCCACCAAAACACTTTTCGAGTAAACAACGCCTATAAAAGTCAAAGTATCTTCTCAATTCGATTAAAAATCATTTTTTTTTATTTTATTTTTTATTTTCGGAAAGTTAATGCATTGGAGGAAATTTTGATATCATTTGAAAGCTAATGGTACACTCTTTCACATCATTAGAAATCTCAAAATCTTAAAAGTGGGGGTTATTCCTCATTATGATGTGCCGGGTCACATATGACCGGACTGGGATTTGAACCCAGTCTAATCATAACAGACCAGACCTCGACCATCTGAGCTATGTCAAAATTTTGGTGTGCTTTGTTTGAATTTGCAGTCGCCGTTGAAATTCAGGTCATCAAATTCAACAAATGACCGCCATTTTCCTCTGTTGTTGCATAGGCACAATAATCCTCCGTTAAGTGCAGAAATTCCGTGCTACATGTAGCTCTTTCAACGCTTATGTGATCCATGAAATAAATCCTGTGCTTACAACGTCCCGTAACCGTGCAATTCTGCATTAAGCAGAGCCATGGAGACGTAAAACTGTTTTTAATGTAAAGTGCCTTGAGCGTCAAAGAAAATTAATTATTATTATTATTATTAATTGCGCACTGGTAAGGTGCGCAATAGTCATTGCCCAGCTGAGAATTCCTGTTCAGGATTTTATGTCCAAAGAAAATTGTGCGTTTCAATCATCTTGGCGTGTGACTGACACAAAGTGAGGATTGTGCCTAAGCACTGGTGAAAAAACCCCAAATTTGTTGGAAGATGGAATTGAAAACAGAGCCTGAGCCAAAGACGAGGGTTCTGAGAATGGCCACAGTCCTCAATGTCTTGGTAGGAGGCTTACCGAGGGCCTCTGGGAGAAGACCGTTCCTGACAAACCAGATGACGGCCTTCAGGTGTTGGTGAATCAACGTCACCACGTTGCACTTGGTCTCCAGATCCTTCAGCCCTGGAAAACCAAAACCGTCCGCAAACCAACCCATTAGAGCGGAGTACAACAGATCAAAATAAAACAAATGAATGCGGTACTTGCAACAGGGGCTAAACTCCAATTATTTAAGGATCAATCTCGCGTCTTTGGTAAGGTCATGGCTGTAAGATTGATCTTAGTTACGACATAGCTGCCAACCCATCTGAAAGCCCCTACACAACATTGGTAAGATCGAAAAACAGAAATGTTCACAGATTTACATGAAACTTATACTGTTTGAAGATGGTTATAGTAGAAACCTCTCACTGAAATATTTCTGCCTAAAATGTTGTATTTTGGGAGAAATGAGTAAAAGAAATAGTTTACGTCTCACCGAGATCTAAACTATTTTTCGGAACAGTACGGTGTTGAATGCTGCATTGTCGTGAATCAACTGAAGTGGTTTTCACAATTTTCTCCAGACTCGGTTGCCGGATTGAACTGAAATTTTCACAGGTGTGCTATTTCATGCATATGTTTGGATCAGATAACGTAAGGATGCTATTCTTTGACCTCGACCAATATGTAATTTAAAGGAAATTAATACAAAAACTGTTGCAAACCTTCACTGACTAAAATGACCTGCAATACATAAACCTCAAAAGTTAGAGGGCCTGACGTTTCGATCCTAGCAGGACCTTTCTCAAAGGCAAAGTGACATGGACATACACGTACACAGACAGTCAGGGGAAGGAAAGCCCTGACATACATGACAGAGAAAGGACAAAAGGGAAGGGAGTGGAATGCAGATGTACACTGAGGGAGGGGAGATTAGGGGAAATCAAAGGGGAGATCAAAGGGGAAAGCCACAGGGAAGATGAAAGAAAAGAGGTGTTAATGAGGTGAGGATTATAGATATGTCCTGATGTTTGCGTAATTCAGTGAGGTTTTTGCTCTTGCTCGACGTGATAAACACTGAATGCTCAGTGCTTTGCCCGATGGCTGATTCAACAATTCAGGCAACACGGGCGGGATTCGAACAGCGACTCCCGAATTCTAGTACGGATGTCTTAAGCACTGGACCACGGAGGTGAGGATTAGTCATTCCATTCATGAATATTAAGGCCATGAGGTTGTATAGTGCGGAGATGCTTAATCCACAGTTTTTTCCTGCTGAGGCGGACTAAATTGGAGATTTTCTTTTTCCACTATATCTGTTTGATTTTCGTTTTCAGAGAATGAAATGTACACAACACGGGGAGAATTTGCCAATCAAAGGCTCTTTTTTTGGGTGAATTCAGATTAACTCATACACACCTTGTTCTGTGGTGGTGGCCGACTGGTCCAGCAGTGATTGGATGACGGTGATCATGTGACCCAGGTGCACTGCATGCTGGTCCAGGAGTCGATGGGTTCGGTCGTCAATGTGGCTGCCCTCGCCGTTGTAGAACGGAATGCCTGAAACCCAGAAAGAAAAAAAATCACCAACTGAAAAAATAGAGATCTAGGTGCTATTTTGAGGTTGGGTACCAGACCACTATGCCCCATGTATCAATGTTGAGGTGTAGTCAGTATCCTGCCTCCCCGTTGTAGAACGGAAGGCCTGAAACCCAGAAAAAAAAATCACCAACTGAAAAATAGAGATCTAGGTGCTATTTTGAGGTTGGGTACCAGACCACTATGCCTCAATGTATCAATGTTGAGGTGTAGTCAGTATCCTGTATGATTATGACAGGGGCTAGGAACTGTTTTGAGGTTGGATACTATACTTTTGTTTGTATATTGCTGCAGTCTGTTCCCTGCACACGTATATCAGAGTCCGTTTCCCCCCAAAAAAACTTGGCTAGGGCTGTGGTTTAAGCTTTCTCTCTGTTATCCAAAAGTTGAAAAACAAATCTGGGAGGGAGGGGGGGGGGTCTTTGTTGAAGTTGAAGCTTGGACTACCTTCTCCGAATCCAAAGGCCCTAAGAATACAAATTACAGGGATGTATTAAAGTGACCGACAAAGTCATTTCCTGAAAATCACCGAAGGCCAAATAAATTGTGCGACTGCGAGTGAGCGCTTACGCGACCGAGAGATGCGATTGCAAGATTCACTGCAAGGGTGCAGGCACTCTTCAGTTTTCAGGGTTTTAACAGATAAAATTGAGCAGTTTGAGACACCAGTTTGACATAAAATTTTAAAAAAATCACGCCACGTCCGGAAATCCAGAAATTTTAGGAAGTCTTACATCCCTGAGATTATTCAACGTCTGGTAGCCAGACTCTTGACCAAATACTGCAGCAATGTGTATAGTCTGCTCCCTGTAAGCCAAAAACTAGGCACACAGACTGTTTACCGCAGGTTACCAGACCCCGTGGAGAAGCATTGTCATGTAGTCAATAGTCAGGTTCCCAGCACTTACACAACTGGTCAATGGACTGCTTGATGTTGGTCACCAGACCCCAGGCCCAGTCTAAAATGGTTCTCAAGTTGCAGCCAGAGGACAAATCTGCAAAACAAACCAACGATCGATCAAACAAAGGAATATTAATACAAAAGTCAAGAGCAAAGTCACCCTTCAAAGAAAGCAGGTTTTACTGACTCATATTGAGGTATAACTGCCAACCTATCTTAAAGGAAATAAGGAATACTTCTGCTAAAAAAGAGGAATCACAGAGCAAACTTCACAGAAATACATGTGTATTTCCAAGCCAATAATCTGAATTTATTGTCAAGACCTTGTAAAAAGGGATAAATTCTTACCAAAAAAGAGTAAGGTTTCCTCCAAAATAGGAATAGTTGGCAGCTATATTGAGGTACATGATTTGATCAAATGTTTTTCCCCACAACAAATTACTTGATAATTTCTTTGATAAACTGTGCTAGTAAATGTCATTCAAGAAAAACTGTCCAAAATTGGGAAATGAGTTACCAAGGCAGTATTTAAAGGTGACTTATTTAAAACCGAATAAATCAGATTTGAAAGATGTGACTTGGGCTCAGACTTTTTTCGACTCAAATATAACTCTTGGAAATTAAAGGAAAAAAAAAAAATAAAAAAATAAAAATCATTTTAAAGTTCCCAATCAGTTTTCTGTTCAATAAACCATAAATCCTGGCAAAAACATGTATCAATACACGTAATATCTATAGATATTACATGATGTTTGCTATACAATATTCAAATCTGCCACACAACGACCTCGTCCAGCTCGATGGTCCAGTGCACTAGAAAGTTGGAGTTGCGGGTTTGAATCACGCCCTGAACTGCCTGAAATGTTTTCATCAGGCATCGGGCACTGAGCACACAGTGCTCATCACGTTGAGCAGGGCAAACCCTCATTGATTCGGTAGCATTTACATATAAGAAACTCCAGTGTTAACCGAAGGAACGAGTCTGATTGATCACAGAAGACAAACTGAAGTCTTGGAGCCACTCACCTCCGTGGGTCCAGCTGTTGATGCACTGGACAACGAGGCTGATCAGGTTGTGTTCCACGGCAATGGTCAGCAAAGCCTCCCTCTGCTCAGCCTGTGGTCCAAACAATAAAAAAAATAACAGTGCAATAATAAAGTGATATACGAAAATGTTGCAAACTGCTTACTGACTCAAATTACCAAAATGCAAATCTTAAAATTTAGTGGGCCTGACGTTTCGATCCTAGCAGGACCTTTCTAAAAGGCAGAGACCTTTCTCTGCCTTTGGGAAAGGTCCTGCTAGGATCGAAACGTCAGGCCCACTGAATTTTAAGTGCAATAATAACACAGAACATCAGTGAGGCGCTGAATACGCCTGTTTCTAATCGCACCATTGTCTGTCTACAAACCACTAACCAGGGCCCAATTTGATAATCATCATCATCGGTCGGCTGCAGAGCAGGCGACTACAAGCTGTCTCCAATCACAGCGGTCTTGAGCAGAGTTGACAATATCATTTGGTTGTGCGCAATGCATCATGGGATTAAAAAATACGGTGCAATGTGAGCGGAGCGTTCCCAAACACATCGCATCGCAAATAAACGTGATTATTTGAAAACGTCACACTCTTAGTGGAGTCCGAATCGCGATTCAAATCCTTCTTATAATCACATTTATCGTGTCCGTTGAGTTTGAATCGCGATTCCAATCGCGATCCAGATAATCACGTTTATTTGGCGTACTGGAAACGGGCCCAAAAGAAAGGGGCGGATGGGACTTACAGCCGTGGCGTTAGCGGGTCCCTGGTCGGAGACGTATCTTCGCGGCAAGAGGCCGGCCAGCCAGCAGTGGTTGAAGAAGTGCCTTGGCTCCCGGATGGCAGGGGGTCCCTCTTGGCAGAGATTGGCCAGGACCTGAGACAAGAAAGAGGTCAGAGTTTTAGCACTAAACAATCAATGTCGGGGTGGCTGATATTTCACAAAGTATACTTCTTCCACGCACACTGACCAGTACTTGGCTTACGACTCCCACCATCCCGAGTCTGTTAAGCGCGGAGTGGCCAAGTGCCTCTTTGACCGTGCATCGCGGTTGGTGACCAAACCACGATGTACGGCCTCAGAGAAACGTCATGTGCACGCTGCCCTAACAGCGAACGGGTACCCTACCCCCTTCATCCGTCGTTCATCCAGACCCAAGGTGAACGCCGATACGGAGCGGGTTGAGTACAAATCGTTCGCTGTACTCCCCTTCATGGACGGAGTCTCCGGACAATTGAGGAGAATTCTCGAGGGACACGGTATCCGTACCGTGTTTCGTTCCTCCACCACCCTGAGAAACCACCTCGTCCATCCCAAGGACCCTGTCCCCCCGGGAAGACGCGGAGGTGTTGTCTACGAGATCCCGTGTGGCGAGTGCGACCAGGTCTACATCGGCGAAACCGGCAGGCCCATCGGAGAGAGGATCAAAGAGCATCAGCGTGATGTGAGACTCTCCTGTGTGGACAGATCTGCAGTAGCTGAGCATGCTTGGGGAGCTGGTCACCGGCCCAATTGGGACGATGTGCGGTGTATCGACCACGAACCGCATTGGTACACCAGACGCGTCAAGGAGGCCATCCATATCCGACTTCGGCATAATAACATCAATCGAGACAGCGGTGTTGACATCCCCGGTTTCTGGCTCCCCACCATCCGTCGCCACGACCGCCGGCCCACCACGGGCAGGCCCGCTGGAGGACGCCAGAGCCGCGCGCCAAACCGCACGGTCACCACTACGACGTCCGCAAACCGGCACACAGGAACCGACGGAGCGGATATAAACGGACGCCGCAGCGCTCTTTCTTCAGTTGCCTGATGAAGGTTAGCAATTAGCAACCGAAACGTCGCTTCTAGCAACGACACATCGCGTGACTTTGATCACCTTTTTAATTGTCTACACCACCGCGATGAACAACCCCTTCATTTATACTTCTTTTTATATCATCTTCTACATTTGCTGTTGTTCACTGTCTTTGAAAACAATGGACACAAACGGTAGGCCTATTTAAATTGAAATTGAACATTGAAAATTGAAAAAAAAAGCTGCATCCACTTAGTGCGATCCCCAAATTGCTGTGGCCAGGTTTAGAACAATTTGTTGTTTACATCTGAATGACAACACTGGGTGGGGGGGGGTGGGTTGGGGTTGTCCTGGCCCCTGGAGATATACAGCAGTTAATAGTTGAACTGCTTCTGATTGATGCCCCCACTCCAGCGAAGAAAGTTGACTATTTGGGAAGGCCGTCATCTAAGCCTAAGGGATGGTTGAATAGCTCAGATGGTAAGAGCGCTGGTACGCAAAACAAAATGTCTCGGTCCACACATATTTTTCTTGGCCATTTTTTTTCTCCAAATCAGATGAAAAATAATGTTGACTGAAAATGGACAAAAGGAGGAACGCTGGTAGAAAGACTAGTCGGAGATGCCTCTCCAGGATCACAGTCACGCTACACAAGTCATGCTACATCCAAAGACCAGGGACCAATTTCATAGAGCTGCTTAAGCGTGAAAATCTGCTGAACAAGCTATTTCTCCCCTGGTTAAAACAAGATTGCCAACCATATTTCACTTGATGCTTGTTGTACTTGACTCATATTCTACTATTGGTTGCTTCGTGTGAAATACAAGTTAAACTTTGGCTGGCAACTTGATTCTTTTGAGGAAGATTTTTCACGCTTAAGCAAATTTTGGTGCTTAAGCGGCTCCATGAAATTGGCCCCAGATGGAGAGATGATCTCAACAGAGTAATTGCCCTCACACAGTCAAGGACTGCCAGGGACAGATTGTCAATGGATGCATTCCAGGGAGGGGCTCCTCATTTCAGAGTCATACATGCCCTGGGCCCAATTTCATAGAGCCGCTTAAGCGTGAAAATCCGCGAAGCAGAAAAAGTCTTCCTTGTGTAAGCAGGATTACAAAGTGCCCTGCGGTTTGATGTTCATTGCTTCCGACTTGTATTCCACTCTTCTTTGCTTAGCATGAAACAATAATGAAGTTTGGGTTGGCAAGGGGATTCTGTGGCTCATGACTTCTTGTGCTTAAGCCTGTTTTGGCGCTTAACCGGCTCTATGCAATTGGCCCCTGCAGTCGATTTCATCAAACCCATCGTATCTTACGATTAATCGCAAGACGACAAGCGATATACAGAAACCAAACGTTGCATCACAAATTTACGAGGGGTTATACATCGTAAGTTGAGTTACGATGCATCGTAAGGCTTTGTAAAAATCCACCCCAGGATATGGATATGGAATACAATAGAGATATCGCTGCTGTATTTGCGAACGAACCTCCCGCTGCTGTCCGAGGAACTTGGCCCGTACCAGGCCGGCCTCCATCAGACACGTGACGTCCAGGCTGAGGGAGGCGGGCTGGAAGTGCTGCTCGGGAGCGGGCACGTGGGAGGAGACGTAGGCGACGACCGAGGTTGGGTCAACGTGCAAGGCCTGGCAACGGTGGGGAAAAAAATAAAATAAAAAAAATGCCACACACATTGAAAAGGAAGGGAAGGTACAGTACAGGCATGCAACTCTTGAATTGTAAAAAAAAAGAGGAAAATGTCCGAATGAAACTGCGAGCGCGAAGCACGTAGCCCTTACGGCGTGTGGTTTGGGGCCCGGATTCTAGATGCTCCGTGGTGCATTCTGAGCAGTTTGTGACAACTTATGACTTTAAGCTAAGTGACAGATTTTAACCTTTTTTAAGGCATACACCCAGAAAATTGATTTTTTTTTTTGGGGGGGGGGGGTTTACACAAAATGAAAAGTAAACATTAAAGTTTTTAACCTGATCTCAGCATGCCTTTTAAATAATAGTTAGGGGAGAAGAAATATCCAGATGAATTTTATTTAAAAAAAAAAAAAAAATCTTTTTGCTTTGTTTTATGGCCGAATTAAATAATTTGCGGAAATCCGCGGATCCGAGGAAAAGTTGCATGCCTGACAGTAGCACAAGCAGGCATGAGCCTCCGTCCTATTGGTGGTAGAACTGGGAGGGGTGACTAGTCTGAAGCAAGGCATAAGACTCCATCCCTATTGGTGGTAGACTGCCAGCCAAGGCTGATGAATAGAACTGGGAGGGGTGACTAGTCTGAAGCAAGGCATAAGCCTCCATCCCTATTGGTGGTAGACTGTCAGCCAAGGCTGATGAATAGAACTGCAAGGGGTGACTAGTCTGAAGCAAGGCATAAGCCTCCATCCCTATTGGTGGTAGACTGGCAGCCAAGGCATACAAATAGAACTGGGAGGGGTGACTAGTCTGAAGCAAGGCATAAGCCTCCATCCTTATTGGAGGTAAGTCTTTTCAGTTTGTGAAACGTTCCTCACCGTCAGGAAGTCTGGGGCGGCTGCCTGGAGGATGGAGTCCAAGGAGTGGAAGGCAAAGAAAGGGCATCCTTGTTTCCCTGGCAACAGCCTAGCAACAAGAAAAAAAAACATACCCAAAAGTGGATGAAAATGAATTCAGGTCAAACCCTATATAGTGTGAAGCGCTAGTGTCACACAAAACTACTCTGTTCCATCACCTATTTATTCCGCCTTCAGCGATCATTAGTACCAGTTTTTGACAGCATGTTTTCTTATAAACAATCGGTGATCATTATGATGTCATCTACATCATTCTTGGTGGTCTTGTTTCGGAGGATTCTTTGGACTTGCGTGTTCACTTCAAATCATAGCCCTGGATCTGGAACTCCTCCTGTGACACCATACTGCAGCAGGTTTGTTGCGACTGTCTCACATGACTTACTTCGGACAATACATTGTATTAACAGGAGTCCCACCTCCCTGCACCTTTCAGAACCGGAAACCATCTGCAGGTCTACTGTTTACCGGGAACACCAGTATAATAGCCCTTCCTCTTTCCAGGAACTGGCTTTCTATTGTCTATCCTCTACCTCTTCCTCTACCTCTTCCTCTACCTCTTCCTCTACCTCTTCCTCTACCTCTCCTTCTCCCTCTCCTTCTCCCTCTACCTCTACCTCTCCTTCTCCCTCTCCTTCTCCCTCTACCTCTTCCTCTACCTCTTCCTCTACCTCTCCCTTTACCTCTCCCTCTCCCTCTTCCTCTTCCTCTACCTCTTCCTTTTCCTCTACCTCTTCCTCTTCCTCTACCTCTTCTTCTACCTCTACCTCTTCTTCTTCCTCTACCTCTACCTCTTCCTCTTCCTCTACCTCTTCTTCTACCTCTACCTCTTCTTTTTCCTCTACCTCTACCTCTTTCTCTTCGTCCTCTGTCTCTCACCTGATAGATCTGGGCATCTGGGCATGGTACCAGCGATTCAGGTCAAAGAGCCCCAGGTAGCAGCTGCTCGAGTCCTGGCCGTCAGCTGGGTCCGAGCGGGCCTCCCAGACGAAGGCCGTCAAGCCCAGGTCCAAGCGGTCACCTACCGGAGGGATCGAGGCGGAAGATGAAAAACAGTCGATGTAATACCTCTTCGCACAAAACTCCTTCCCCAAATGAAAAGCTTTGAACGTCATGCAATGTCACTGCTGCAGGCAGTGCAGTGAGAGTACCGGTATGTGCACATATACAACTTAAAGTTAGTTAACTGTAGGATGAGACTAAAGTGGTGTCACCATGTAAATTCTCTTTTGTGAGTACATACTCACACATACTCACAAAAGAGAATTTACATGGTGTCACCATGTAACCACTAACAAAAGAGAATTTACATGGTGTCACCGCAAACCTATTATCCTGCTATTCTCACCACGCAAACCTTCAAATCTCATTCAGAATCAGAATGCTTAAGAAAATTGAAGCCAGCAGTTATAAACGGGGAATATCATGGAGATTTCTCAGCAGATTTTCACCTTCTTCGTCACACATGGAGTCTTCATTCTTGACGGAGCCGGGCGCAATCTCCTTGACTAAGGTGTAGCAGGAGATGATGCGACTGCCCTCGGAGGGCAGAGTGGTGGCGCTGTAGGGGTCAAGGGTCAGGTCGTGAAGGAAATGCGCCTCGCAGCTGATCAGCTCCTAAGGAAGGGAAGGGAAGGGGGTAGGATTCAACCCACGAGGATGATTGGGATAAAGATCTGCCGTCTTGATAGGAAGAGTATAATTCTGCATTGGAAACCCCTTAGGAAAAACCAAGGAATTCCTATAGAAACTGTGGTTCATACTTAAGCCCCTACACAACATTAGTAACATCGAAAAAAAGAAATGTTCACATATTTACATGAAACTTATACAGATTGAAAATGGTTATGGTAGAAATCTTGCACTGAAATATTTCTGCCTAAAATGCTGTATATTTTGAGAAAAAAGTAAAAGAAATCGTTTACGTCTCACCCCTAGATCTAAACGATTTTTTTGAACAATACGCTGAATGCTGCATTTTTGCGAAACAAATGAAGCGGTTGTCACTATTTTCTCGAGACTCGGTTGGCGGATTGAGCTGACATTTTCACAGGTGTGCTATTTCATGCATATGTTGGATCAGACAACGTATGGATGCTATTCTTTGACCTCGACCAGTGTTGTGTTATCCCTTTAATAAAGGAGACGCAGTCCTTATGAGGAAATTAGTGTCATTTTCTGGATCTTCTTCTTCTTCTTGTGTCACTACACGGCACCTCTCCAGTAATCTACACACTGTCTCTGAATGAAGTTGAGTTCTGGTTGTACCTTGTATAGGTGGCCGTAGTTGTCATGAATTTCTTTCTTGTTGTACATCAGCTGAAACATGTGCAGATTGGTTGGGACGTCTTGGCTGGAAAAAAAAAAATCATAAAAAAAAATCGTTGAATTCAACTGGTCTCGGGTTCAAATCCCGGTCTAGTCAAAGTTTTCTTTGCCATTTTTTGTTTTCACTTTGTCCAGATGTTCCAAGTCCATTACGTAGATCAAGATGTCACGGCACACTGCATTTTTTGCAACCTAAAACAGCACTCTGCAAAAATAAACAATGATTTTGAATCATCTGAAGGATTCTCGCACAGATCCAAAGGAGACATGACGAAAAATCAAACACAGCAAACACAATAAACACAGAGAAACATTTGTAGAAGTTAGAGCTGACCAAAACCACTAGTTGCGGCCACTGGTGTACTAAAAAAGAAAAGAAAAAAAAGACTTTTGACCAGAGGGGAGGGGGAGCTTCTCAGATTGTCGGGCTATACACAGGATGCAAAATTTTAAAATTCAGCCACGATTCGCAGCCAGCATTTCCGGGAATTTGTGTGACTGGGGAACAAAGCTTGAGCCACGAGTACGACCCTGATACTAGGATTGGTAAAAGGGCCATAGATGGCGTATGTGCAGCCCTTAGCACTTGGTTGATCCTTTTGTTTTTATACGAGATAGATCGCCCTCTATCATTTACTTACTGGAGGTACCTGTGTTTACACAAACCGTTGTTACTGAGCCCATAGTTAATGTCAGCCATTTTGACCAGATTACTTTCACAGTTGCTCTTCATTTGAACATTTCTGCTATCAAGGGGGCAGAGAAATGACCTTTGACCACAGGGGAGGGCGAGGGGGCTTCTCGGGCTTGGGGGCTACTCACACTCTGCCTCTGTCGCTTGGGGACCACGGCCCACCCAGAGGTAGCAGAAGTACTGGGGGTCGTCGGCGGGCTCCTGGTAGGCAAAATGGGTGACGGGGGAGGGCTGCTTGGACAGCATGCTACTGTACCTGCGGACCGACAAACCAAAACCATCCCCACAGACAAAAAAAAAAAAAATTAGAACTGGAGAAAGATCCCGGGATTGAAAATGTCCAGGCCAACTTGGTGTACGCTTTGGATCATCATAAACCAGTATGCAGTTTGTAAAATATTTGTATTTCCTCTCCTTCAGTCCAGACATGAATTACTTTTGCTCATTTCAAAACGGGACTGACATGGGAAACACATCAAATTCCTCTACATTTTTGAGATTTGCATTTTGGAAATTTAAGTCAGTGAGTTTGAAACACCCCTCAACCCCCAAAAGAAAAAAAAAATGAAAATGAAAAAGAAAAATCAAATTTCAATAGCAAAGGTCCCGGTGCAAAGTTGCTGTCTTTACTCCCTTTCTGATGATTGTACTCACTCCAGGACTGGCACGGAGAGCTCCCAGAGCTGAAAGCAGCCCAGATTGAAGCCCACAGCCAGGGTGCCAGTCTGCCTGATGTAGGCCAGACTGGTCACCCACACCTCGCTGGGGTAGAAGCTCTTCAGCACTGAGTTGTCCGGCTTGCGGAAGCTGAAGGAACGGAAGGAGTGGCTGTCCTCTGGGAAAAAGGCAGAGGTTACAGAGGGAGGTCATTGAAGGTCAAGGCAAACTCATCAAGGTCACAGCAAGGTCACAATGGTTAAAGTGAGGTCACAAGTGTCAAATTGGGGTCACAATGGTCATAGTGAGGTCATACCACGCTACCAAAGGAAGAAAGGTCATAGAGGTCACAGAGGTCAAATTGGGGTCACAAGGGTCATACCGCTCTACCAATGGGAACCAGAAAGGGATAGAAACCAAAGGCAGCTTTCAGTTGTGTCTCTAAATATCTGTAGTTACCGTCAAGGTGAAGACAAAGGTGCTCCCCCTTGCTGGCCGCCTTCTCTCGGACGGTCCCGACGTCCGTCAGCCGGGGCGAGATGACCCTCGACCCCCGGGCCGTGACCTCGTCGCAGGACTCGCCCTCGTCCGAGCGGACGTCCACCAGGTAGGTGTGGCCCCCCTCGGTGCCCACGGCGACTACGCCGAAGAAGAGCCGGAGCTGGTCGCCCAGGGCAAAGCCTGGGGAACGCAGGCCGCCGGCCGAGGAGACCGGCTCCACGGCCGTCACCTGAAGCAGAAAAGGAGTCCAGAAATTAAAAAATGTCAAGGCCAAAACTGGCCAGTGTTTCCATTAATTTTGTTGATGGCCTTAACACCCGATGGAAAATAGCACTCTTGAAGGCCACTTTGGTCTTGCCACAGTCGTCTGCTGAAGCAGAAGAGGAGTCCATCATTGAAAAAAATAGCAGGAGTCTAGCAGTGAAAAATAAAGGCCAAAAATGGCCGGTACTTCCATTACTTTTCTTAATGGCCTTAATGCCCAATGGAAAATAACACTGGTGAAGGCCACTTTGGTCTTGCCACAGTCGTCTGCTGAAGCAGAAGAGGAGTCCATCATTGAAAAAATAGCAGGAGTCTAGCAGTAAAAAATAAAGGCCAAAAATGGCCGGTGCTTCCATTACTTTTCTTAATGGCCTTAATGCCCAATGAAAAATAACACTGGTGAAGGCCACTTTGGCCTTGCAACAGCCGTCACCTGATACACAAGGAATCTGATTCAAGGCTTGAAATGAAGCGAGTTCTTCGCATTTAATGGTCTTAATGCACCACTCTGGCCCCTTCTGCAGATTCCCTTTGTCCATGGTGCCCCGACAACAGGCCTTCATGCCTTGCAAACTGGCCTCCAAGTCTACAACAATGTGGCTTCACTCAGGGCCAATACAATGGTAGGCTCTTATCAAAGGCCTGATTCTTCTTCATCTGATGAAGTAGCTGTTGCTATGAAAGCTCACGCACTCTTCCCCACAGGCCAGTTTGTAAGTGCTATTCATAAACTGTTACAATCCCTCAGTTAGACAAGTGCATTTTCCTTTCGTTTGGCAGAGAAGCTGACAAAGGCATGACTAAAGCCTGATACTAGAGGTCACCTTACCCCCTGTGGAATATCAACGGCCAGCACCACTTTGGACGTGTGCGGGTCAAAGATGCAGAGCATTCCATCGTTGGATCCTATCTTCAGTCCGATGAGGAGATGGGTGGCATCCTTGTACCTGGTTGGACAAAGAAGTGAAAAGATAAAAGGTTGAGCTCAGTTTGGAGTGAACGGACAATAAGGATTAACCATATCATGGACCCTGTTCCAAAACCCAGCTCAGGCTTCGGCTTCGGCTTCGTCTCTGTCAGAATCCAAAAGCTGAAAACACAGGTTGGAGGTCTTGATTGAAGTTAAAGCTTTGGATTCCTTTTCAAAGCGCAGTTTAACATTCCCTGCTTGATGCGGAGTGACAGGTCACTGGCCACAGCATTTAGTTTTTGCTTTTGTCTCTCCCTTGTCCATCTTTATAAAAATAAAACGCAGTGCAACATTCAAAAGCCAAACCAAAGGCCTCTCGTTTTTATGCCTTGTACTTTAAAATGGACTAAAGAAAGGGAAAAGGGTTAGGCTCTTGTTGTGAAGAAAATTTCTTGTCGACATGTCGCCATTATTTTATGCCAACGTCGACATTGTCGCGACAGAGACACGTTTTAGCCAAAATTCAGAAGACCGCATACTGTTCGCTTTCCAAATTCTTAACGTTGTTGTGAAACCATTTTCTGCGTCAGTCTGTGTCGAGAATCCACACCTGTATTCTTTGACGCAGGTGATGATGACCCCGCTGGCACCAACTGCGCGGCCAAATTGGAAGGCGGAGCACCGGTTGCCCGTGGTGTTGTCGACGACCTCCAGAACTGAGTTGCGGGCCAGCCACGACCACTTACCACCTAGGGAGGTCAAAATGGACGCCAGTCACCGTTAGCAATGATACTTGGGTCCAATTTTGTGAAAAAAAGAAAGAAAGATTGACAGCAGGACTATTTCACTTAAACCTGGGGTAAATCCTCATATGTTGTCATGTGAATGCAAAAATTCATGACGTTTTGACAGGTCCGTGTGAGTGTGTGTATGCCCATGTACGTGTTGACTCCTATGATTGCATTGACTCCTCTTCTGGGGCGCACACAATGTCATCGATTTGCGTGCATAGCGTTTCAATTTGAAATCCAAGATGGCCGCCTTTTCGCTCGTCGGACGGGAGAGAATCTTCTCGATCAACTGAGGTGAAATGTCTCCTTTTTTCCCAAACGTGAGTAAAACAACTGACCAGTATTGAAATCTGTGATTCTCACTTAATCAAAAGAATGGACGCATGGAATGGTTTCATGGATATTTTTGGGGTAAAATCTGGGGGTTTCTGACGGGGTAGTCAAAAATCGTTAACGGCAGGTGTTTCCCTGCTGAAAATCTTGGACCCTACTATCGCCCGACTGCCTAGTTTTTTTTTTAAAGGCGATTGTAAGGGTCCAAGTTACTTGGACTACAGTTGCCGGGTGAATATAACCTGCCCAAAATTGGAGAAACCACACACGGCATTTGTTTGCACTGACACGGAGATACCTACCACTCGAGCAGCCTCCAAACAGGCTGGTCCCACTGGAGCCAGTGGTGCCCTGTAGAGCCAGCAGACTGGGGCTGGACAGAGGCTGAACGGCCGAGGTCCAGTGAGCACTGGCGGGCAGAGCCATCTCGTACGACGGGAAACTGAAACGAGCAGAGACCGGAGTGCGCACGATGAGCAGAAAGAAATCAGGAAAAAACACCGTCGACTCGGTCCGTGACCAACTCGGTCCGTGACCAACTCGGTGCCTATGGGAAAACGCGCACAAAAACATGTTCGTCTCAGACCGAGTTGGTCATGGACCGAGTTGGTCTCGGACCAAGTTGGTTACGGATCGAGATGACGTGAAACCGAAGGAAGTGTACATTCACCCGGAAATGGCATTCTTTCTGGAGGTTGCAAGATTCACACAGCAGCTCCGCAACTGGCAGTCTGGTCCCCTGTACGTACACGCACATACGGTATAGCGGCAAGCTGCGAAGATGTACAGGGGACCAGACTGCCAGTTGCGGAGCTGCTGTTTGAATCTACGAGGCGAATTTCTTTGGTGGAAATTAATTAATCAACACATTTTCGCCTTATGGACAGTTCTCACAGGGGATTGGTATTATTGTAAACCACCTTGCCTAGACTAGAGACATCTTGGGCCAAATGAAGCAGTATTTTATTTTTATGAGTAACTTATGCGGAACCTGCTGAGCCCTGAGCCGCAGTAGTAAAAGTGAACATTACACAGTAGCCTATATATGGTCCAGTATGGAAAATAAGCATGGTTATCAGAAGTCTGAGTAACTTGGACCCGACAGGTAACCCTTTCTTATCGAAATTTGGAATATGGAGGGTCGGGTGACTGTCACCCGACCCTCCAAATTCCAAATTTTGATAAGAAAGGGTTACTTGTCGGGTCCAAATTACTCGGCCAAATTATCTTTGGGGTTTATCGTAGGGAGAGCAGCGGACGGAGAACCCCACAGTGATGGGGGTTTTGATGGCCATACTGTTTACTTGTCCGAAATAAATTGCCACTTTAAGGGCTTAAAATCAACCTTCGGTGAAGGTGAGGCTTTTCCGAACACTGGTGTCGGAAATACCAGGTTTACCCCTACACTTTCACGGCATTTCTTTCGTGAGCAATTCGCTTGGACCTTTTGTGGCAAGCTTCCAACCCTAATCGCCGTCCCAATCGGTATTTCATTCGATCTAATGATTTCCTAGAAGATACAGAAAGTACCTATATCGGTCAAATTTTCCGATCTGTTTCTTACCAAACGTATGCGTCAAAAAGGTTCTTTCTCGAGGATCGTGCCGTGTCGTGCAGGTTATCACAAATCCGCCATGGCGCGCGCACGTATACGTAGGGCCGACGACAGTTTCATGTCTGAACAAAATCGCTGAAGCAGGGAAATAGAGAAAATCAAGAATGATGCATAAAAATATAGGTTATGGTAATTTAGGAGGAGATTATAAGATTTCAAGATTTACTTAGTACCCTTTTCCCGTTAAAAGAGAAGGTAAATAGGAAATCCGTTAAGTACAAAAAAGGGTGGATTTAAATTTTGAACGACAACAGCCGTCGGGAAGTCTTTTTGAAATAGTAGACAAGTTTAAGTCTTTCGTTCTTTGTTTTAAATCAGACGGAATTAATGATACAACGAAAACGGTTAAAAGTCTATACCGAGCATTAAGAAAGAGATATGATACAATGATATGTAGTGTTCAGCTGAACTCTTTCGGGTAAATGGCCAATTTTATCATTAAAAAATAAATAATTGCCCACTCACTCTAACAGGTGGTCGGATGGTGGCGCTATTTAGCCCGACCGTTATTTGCTCAGCGACCACGGCATGACAGCGTTGTTGGGCTCTAAATTTGGGCTCTTCGTCAAGCGTGCGTGACGGCCTCTGGCAAATTGAGTGCAGAACACTAAATCGAGATCCCAGGCCCATTGAACACTGTACAAAAACACCCACTTTCAAAGCAAATTGTCCCACACCCAAAAGTTTCTCAGTTCTTGTAGCTATGCTGAAAACTTTAGTTTGGACCTTCATCTCTCCGATTCTTTTCAATTTCAGTGCCCTTAGCCGATTAGATGTTTTTGCTAATTACCCGAACAAAAAAAAACACCCCAAAATGTTTAGCCGTCCAGCCGCAAGGATTTTGGGATGGACTCCTCCACTTCTACAGCCAAATAGGGCCACAATTAAAAGCCAGATATGGTCCAAATTACATACAAAATGGAAGAGTGAACCAGATTGTCTTAAGCTTCACTTATTCTACAATGTGATATACAAAAATGTTGCAAACTGCTTCTGACTAAAATTACCCAAATGTAAATCTGCCTTTGAGAAAGGTCCTGCTAGGATCGAAACGTCAGGCCCACTAAATTTTAAGATATTCTACAATATATTAGTTAAATAGGCTCCAAAGACCCCTTATCAAAAAAAAAGTTGTACAGCCATCTTGGATGAAATTTGTGTGCTGTTGGTTGCACCCAAATCTACCGTTTGTGGCTTCGAATAGCACGCAGGCACTATGGGAAGTCCCATCGGCGACTCAGCCGCAGCCAATTCCCCCTGGACCCACGCGTTATTATAAGCCACAGCCAATCACTTCGGGCTTTGGGTGGGAGGGGGGGGCAATGGGCGCTTTATGCATTCGCTTGACCGCATGCAATTGGGCTTGCGTTGGGCGTGTTTGGGCGCCAGTAGTATATGTATGCAGCATGAAATTTGTGTGTGGATAATGGTAAGAAAAGGAGGAGTGTCATAAACAGTGTAGAGGGACGACAGACAGGGCAGGCGAAGTATTTCGGCAGGCCGGAATATCCTCGCTGTCTTGATCATTAATATCATACAAGCTGCAAACAACGGACGATTTCAACCTCAAAACGCTGGAATTTTTTAACCCAGAAGACTGGACGCAGCTCAGCCAACAAAAAGCCAGCTTTCCCCCCGAATGTAGACAACTCCCGACCGTGGGATCTGAAGCCGACATGAATAAAATCGAAGGTAGGTTACGCTGCCGATTGTTTACATAAATTTGCATATCTTTTCTCGTCTTTTTTTTTTGGCGTTGTGGTTGCCTCGATCGGCCGTACTGGTTACCGGATGTTATTTATTGTTGCCAATTATTTGAAAACAACTCAGTCCAAGTTGATGCAATGCAGTATATCTCCTGATTTCTTATTTATTTACGAGCCCTGGCCTAGGCCTGCCCTTTTTCAATCAATCAATTTCATTGTATCGACACCAGTCCGAATTTATCGATCCTTAAAACTTGAGGTAAAATAATAGCCTTCTAATTGGTAAATTAGTTCATACAAAAGTAGGCCTAGTTCATGATTTTGTCCACACACAGATTCGCTTGTTCTAGGAAGGAATGAAACAATGTTATACACTGTAATTGAAATGACAAAAAAACTGAAAAACTTGAGGAAGTAATGTTATAATAAATTGATGACATAATCTTTGTTTATTATTTGATACAATTTATCACAAAGGGCTTTTGAGTTTTGGTATTTAACTCAATTTGTTTTTAAGGTGATATATACAAAAATGTTGCAAACTGCTTACTGACTAAAATAACCAAAATGTAAATCTAAAATTTTGTGGGCCTGACGTTTCGATCCTAGCAGTAGCAGGACCGTTCTCAAATTTCTCAATTTGTTTTTCTTTATTTTTGTTTTGAAATTGATTTGTCTGATGAGCTAGGTGCAGTTGAAGCTAGATACATTCTTATCCAAATAAAATTATGTTGTTAGGAAATCATTCAATTCACTTTTGATATCATTTGGATGTTTTGGGCTTGTAAATTCTTTTGTAGAATTCCTCAAGAATTTTGTCAATTCAAGACAGGTTATTACATTTTTTTAATAACGACATATGTGAAATGTACTGAAGATATATTTACCCATTGCAATTGTGGTAGTGAAGTCCATCAATTATCATTTTTATAACCACTCAAGGTCAAAATGATTTTTTCCATTATTGTGTAGAAAAATATTCAAGACATGTAAAAAAACATGTGCATCATCATATTTTTGATAAACAGCAGGAAATTAATGATTATTATTATTAGGCCTAAATAATGAAGAAATACCAAACCACGAAAGCCATTTCCAATACTCTGCTGCAACTCAGTGTGACCTTCATGATAAATTTTGTGGCCATAATTATTTGATTTTATAATGCAGTTGTGACTTTTCTTTAAAATAACACATCTTTTACACAGCAGTGCGCAGTGTACACAGTATAAGAATGTCTTAAATGTATCAGTATTGTTCCGTATAATACTGTAAAAAATTTTGCTAGTGAAATCATAAAAATTGTCTATTTTTTGGCCAGACTCAAAGTCAAAAGAAGATTCACAGACCAGAATTCATTCATATCATTCATGGTTAATTAAAACCATCTTGTCTGCTTTCATAGGTTTAGGCAGCATGAATTGAAAAAAAATTCCTTTTTGGGCTTTCTGCATTTTGCCTGTTTCTTTTGTTTTGTTTAGATTCTGACAGCCCTCTAGTACCAGGGTTAAATGAGACAATATTCATGTCAAGCCGTGTATGTGAACACGCACAACTGTATAGTGTATACTCTCAAATACTATAAATATTATTAGAATATTTCAGAAGCAATGAATTTTTCAATATTAAGATAAAAAGGGTTCTGCAATGGTGTGTGTTATCATAATAATCATAATTATTTCCATCCATCACATACCTCCCTCTGGACAACGCATACACATTAATGATTGCTAAGATGTGTGTGCATAAATTATGCAAATAAGTTTGGCACCCCCATTGATAAAGTGCATCCTTCCCTGAGGGCGGAATTTAATGCCCGCCCATTTAAGGTTTCAAGGGGAGGGTTTGTACCATGTCCACTTACCCCTGGAGCCCACACACAATGCACCTGTACTGTAATTCATCACCATAACCCATGCCATAAACAACCCCAGTGGGTTCTGTAACAAAATTTCCCATTTTAATCCTCAGAGAGGTACAGTACATTCTAAAAGCTATGGACGTTAAAAAAAATGTCAAATAGGCTTTTTGAAATCATTTTTAATCCACTTACTCCCGAAGAGATTACTGAATGTACATGCAGCTTGTGTAATGCATAAAAGGCCTAGATACTCTCTGAATGTATAAAAGTTCCATGATTATGTTCAGTGATACATGTATTCATGCACATATTTGGCAAAGCCAGGGTGCTTCTTATTTTACGTACAGGGCTTGCATATTAATTGTGTATTTTTTATTCAGTGGCTTTCAGCATGCTAGGCCACTATAGTGAATTTCTGGGTGGCCAGTTGGATCATTGGCTTTGCTAAAAATTTGAGGAAGATCCTGCTATGAGTGAAACATCGAGCCCTCTTTTAATTTGTGAACCTTGAAAATCAACATTAATTTGGCCAATCGGCCTTTGAGAAAGGTCCTGCTAGACTCAGGATCTTCAGATTTTTGATATTTGACAAATATTTGATAGGCGGTGACAAGGACATACACAGACAGTCAGGGGAAGGAAAGCCCTGACGTACGTGACAGAGGAAGGGCAAAAGGGAAGGGAGTGGGATGCAGATTTCGATTTTGACATAATTTACTTTAATTTTGATGCCAAAATGTTGCAAACTGCTTGAAAGACCGAATTTTCAGATCTCTGGGCACTGATGTTATGATCCACTCTCAAAAGGTAGAGTGATAATGACAAGACAAACATGCCATGAAGGGAATGCGGTAATGATAACTAGTGCAAAGATGGACAAAGGCGGAAAGCTGGTAGACAGATCGAGACTGAGACCAGGCTGAGATCAATAGGGAAGGACAAACAATGAGGAAGGGTTTACTTTTACAGAGGGGGAGATCAAAGGGAGAAATGAAGGAAGGGAACACAATAGAAGTATAAGTAAATATCCCAAATAATGCTTGCATACTCTACACTATGTACATTTGCTCCTTGCTATGTACCTTTTTAAAGTGGTTGCCCTGACAACTGAGCCTCATTTTCAGTTGGCCAGATGTCAAATTTGGTGGCCATTGGTAGATTCCAGGCCACTAGTATACTGTATACATGCAAAGGTAAACCTAATGCAAGATACACTCAATAAAAGCTGTGCATCAGATGCGCCTGCATATACATGGGTTGAGTGCTGAGTGTTGATGTACAACGTACATTATTATATTGTTTGGAATACAATGCATGGATTAACCTTTTTTCCCATCCAAAGAGGTTTGTTCTAAAAGCTAATTACTGCTATGTGGGCTGTGAAAATCTGCATCAGTCTTCTTTTATTCAGCTAGCAAACCACTCAAAGGGATCACAACACCTAGGATGTTATTGATAACCCTGCTCTTTACTGCCCCTAACCTTATACAGGGGCATATACAATGGGGTTTTATTGATCTGGAAGACAGAGTGATCACTTGGCACAATGGTGGAGAATTTGAAATGACCTCCATGTATAGTTTTCACAGTTTCCTGCTGCTTTCCAAAGTTTCCATTTGTTTTTTTGTCTCCAATTGAATGATCCTCATCAAAGATGAACAGGAAGTTCTGTTGTAATTCAGGCTTTTAGCTAGACTTGGAACCAATCAGTCCATCGGGCCTTTGTTGTTGATGGTGATGCCATTTGGAGCGGGGATGGTCATGGTGGAGATTGGTGGTGATAGTGGTGCTAAGGTGATGAGATTGAGATGGAGGTTGATGATAATGAAGCCTGGTGAGGCAAACATTGAGGAAGAGGAAGTGGATGCTGATTGGGGAGGTAGAAGAAGAGAAGGATGAAGAGGCAGATACAACTGGAAGTTGGGAAAGAGTTTGAGGAAGAGGAGATGGAGGCTGATGCATCTATAGGAGGTTGAGGAGGAGTTTAAAAGAGGAGATGGGGGCTGATGAAGAGGAGGCTAAGGAGGAGGAGATGGAGTCTGATACAATGAGGTTGAGAAGGAGTTTAAAAGAGAAGAGGGAGGCTGATGAAGAGGAGGCTAAGGAGGAGGAGATTGAGACAGATACAGAAGAGGTTGGGGAGAGATTGAGGAAGAGGAGATGGAGGCTGATACAGAGGAGGTTGAGGAAGAGTTTGAGGGAAGAGGAGATGGAGGCTGATACAGGGGAGGTTGAGGAAGAGTTTGTGGAAGAGGAGATGGAGGCTGATACAGAGGAGGTTGAGGAAGAGTTTGAGGAAGAGGAGATGGAGGCTGATACAGAGGAGGTTGAGGAAGAGTTTGAGGAAGAGGAGATGGAAGCTGATACAGAGGAGGTTGAGGAAGAGTTTGAGGAAGAGGAGATGGAAGCTGATACAGAGGAGGTTGAGGAAGAGTTTGAGGAAGAGGAGATGGAGGCTGATACAGATGAGGTTGAGGGAGACTTTGAGGAAGAGGAGATGGAGGCTGATACAGAGGAGGTTGAGGAAGAGTTTGAGGAAGAGGAGATGGAGGCTGATACAGGGGAGGTTGAGGAAGAGTTTGCGGAAGAGGAGATGGAAGCTGATACAGAGGAGGTTGAGGAAGAGTTTGAGGAAGAGGAGATGGAAGCTGATACAGAGGAGGTTGAGGAAGAGTTTGAGGAAGAGGAGATGGAGGCTGATACAGAGGAGGTTGAGGAAGAGTTTGAGGAAGAGGAGATGGAGGCTGATACAGAGGAGGTTGAGGAAGAGTTTGAAGAAGAGGAGATGGAGGCTGATACAGAGGAGGTTGAGGAAGAGGAGATGGAGGCTGATACAGGGGAGGTTGAGGAAGAGTTTGCGGAAGAGGAGATGGAGGTTGATACAGAGGAGGTTGAGGAAGAGTTTGAGGAAGAGGAGATGGAGGCTAATACAGAGGAGGTTGAGGAAGAGTTTGAGGAAGAGGAGATGGAGGCTGATACAGGGGAGGTTGAGGAAGAGTTTGAGGAAGAGGAGATGGAGGCTGATGCAGAGGAGGTTGGGGAAGAGTTTGAGGAAGAGGAGATGGAGGCTGATACAGAGGAGCTTGAGGAAGAGTTTGAGGAAGAGGAGATGGAGGCTGATACAGAGGAGGTTGGGGAAGAGTTTGCGGAAGAGGAGATGGAGGCTGATACAGATGAGCTTGAGGAAGAGGAGATGGGGATGATACAGCTCGGAGGTTGGGGTAGAGGAAGCTATTAAAGAGGAGAAGGAAGAGGAGGAAACAGATGATCAACATAATTATATTGAAAATGAAGATAGTGGAATTGATAATCAAAATAGATTTCTTGTTAGTATCTAATTAATACCAGTTCTTAAGAGAGAAGTCTGGGAATCTTTGCGTCATAGTGTCCCTTGTCTATGACTGGAAAAATCATGAATATAATTAGCATATCAATGACCTGCAGTGAATAATTTTATGTACATTCTGACTCAGGAGTCCTTTGAAAAAATAGCATGGAGGGAAAAAAAATCACATTGTTGTCCCTGGCCTTCTCACTGCCAGCGATTGCACGTGCGACTCACTGCTCCTTGGTCTGCAGTGGCTCTGGCTCACAATTAGTTCATCACAATTAGAATTAGTCATGGCTTCATATCGCTGCTGTTGCCAGTTGCCACATGTGTTCACGAGTGCAGGTTTAGTCATCAGAGCTAGGCACGCGGTGACTGGGGCCGGTAGAGAAGTGCATACAAAATGCATGGCCACAGATGCTGTCCCCAAAGTCTCTTTGAAAACGTTCATTTGGAGGAAGCACAGTATACATGTTAGTCAGTATACACATAAACACATTCCTGGGGGATCATTTGCCCAGGGCATATTGCCTTTTAACTGCAAATTGGCATGGCGTGTAATTAGCATACGTACAATTTGGTCAAGACAATGTGAAACACAAGAATTTCCTTTCGAAAGGTTGTCGCAGATTTTGATATTGAGTTTTCCGAAATCAAATTCATGTCGCGATATTTGATATTTTCCGGTTCAAGTCCCACTCCAGTCAGAGTTTTCTTTGCCCTTTTTCAAAACTGGATTACCAACCACATTTCAATTGATGTTCATTGTATTTGACTTGTATTCGGGTAATGAGTACTGAGCACAAAAATGCAAGTTGAATGGTTGGATAATGGATATGAATCACGTGAGGCTTTTCATCGATGCTGAAGACTGGACCTCTGAAGGGGCTCTATGGAGTATGGAAATGGACCGTGGTTGCCATGGGAATATCAAATTTTGATACCCGGTCACAATCTCTGATCAGCCTTGAGCACATGTTCAAGGTGCACTGTCAGATGCGCAATTCACGATGTGTTTACTGGTGTGGGGAACTGATGAACCTCTATCCATTGATTTAATTTATGCGGCACTCTCTTGAGTCCTATTGCCTTCAGTGTGGATAGGCTGGTTCCCGGAAATCATTTGCCACAGCCGCAAGTCCCTCCTGGATTAAGTTATTTAGTCTCCCCTGTCCTCCCCCCTCCCTTCCTTCCCCCTCCCCTATTCTCATCAATTATACACGGTGGCCTGGACTCCCCAAGCCCAGGGCTAACCGGCTTTGTCTGCAGTTGAGAATTTCATTTCTTTGTCAGATGAAATTGATATTGTACTGTAAATATTTTTTTTTACACAATCTTTTTTTGTCCTGCCTTTGAGAGCGATCCTGCTGGGGTCGAAACATCATGTCAGGCCCACTTCATTTTTTAGATTTGCCTTTTGGTTATGAGCATTTGTATAAAATCTGCATATTTCTTTTTCTATAAAATGAATCTGCTTACCGGTACTGACATAAATAATGACCAAAATGCAAATCTGAAAATTTGAGAGAGGACTAGTATGCTTTGATCCTTCCGATCTGTTCCAAAGGCAAAACCATCTCCTAGTGTCAAACCATCATGCACTCCATAATTATGTTAATTCTTTCACTACGTAGTTTATCTGTGACATCCAAGATAATTTCTTTGACAAAGGTTTACAACTAGCCACTGCCAGTGGCTTGCCGGCCATGTTAAGATGGTTGTGGTATACACCTGGGTATAATGCGAAGAATGATGTGTGTATAATGTGTGTATAGTACACACAAGACATCCATGTTATGCATGACACATATTGTTATGATTACTCACTTTGCTAGCAGGTGTAACCCGGAAAACCTACACTATGTGGGGGAAAACTAGCAAACAGCCTAAATAAAAAATAAAAAAAACATCCAGCGATCGGAGAAGGAGAAAACGCAGGGTATTCTAAAAAAATGAAATGCAACACTATCTTGGCTCATAAAAAACTCACTAACTACTTTATTCAACTTAAAAAAATACAAGTTCCAAGAAAAAAAAATAGACTCAACCAAACACGACCCGACTAACTTAATTTAACTTAAACAAACCCTATGAAAACAAAATCCAACTGACACGTTCCATGACCAAACCAACCAATGACCAAGAACCTTAGACTCAGACCTTTTTAAACCAATTGACCAAATCCAGACTTAACCTAAACAACAAAATGACCAACCAAGAGATAGACCAAACCATAAAATATAACCCAATACAACACAACTCTATATCAAAACAACAAAAGGAGTATACAAGTTACAACACAACACTATACAACACAGCACTCAATGAGATGAAACTCAAAGGGTACAACAACTTAAGTAACCTGTGAATACAGAAAACAATGGTAAGAAAAATATAGTAAATACAAATGCAATCAAAATAACAAGATTAACTTCTTCTGCCCTACACAGCAAGGAGAAACCAAAAACATCACCTCTCAAGACTCTTATCTGGGCTTTGAGGAAAGATTAAACAATCTCACAACCTTCATGAATATTCAAACATGCAAATCAGCCAAACCCATCACATGCAGTAGTCCAGCTGACCAGCCATGTACCAGCTCCCTGGACATTCCATCACTAGCTGGTGGTTTACTCCACAGCCAGCCTACCCAATTGCAACTCACACCTTCTGGCTCACTGTAGGTACACCACATCACTGGCACACACTACATCTTACTTTAGCCCAAGTATTCACTTCACTGAGACACCCACCCTGAGAATTGGGCAAAACTGGGGCTCAAACTGAAATACACAGTATCAACAGCAAATATAAAAATCAACCCAAACACAGGTCTCTAGCAATTTCAATCCTAAAGAAATCAGAAATACATAGTCCCTCCATATATGACACTAAAATTATACTTAAACACAACCACACCTCAAACTTACTAAAAAATAAAGATACAAGCATCTTTAAATGTCATCATGATTATGTCATCTACTTGAAGGTGAATGACACAACCCTATGTTCAAAAACATACACTTCAATCAATAATTATGACCTAACAATCACCTCTTCCTCCAGGATCTCGAAACCAACTCTCTCAGGAGAAGGCCAAATACTCCTGAACTTCCAAATGGGGAAGATCTTTACTCACACAAAGAACTTTTGTTCTTGCACTAAAAAACCAAACTTCATTAGTGACATTTACAAAGAAAAGAAACCCTGTATAAAAACAACTTTCCACTTACCGAGCCACTCGGCAGACCAAACTTTCAGGGCAGAGCTTGAGATCTTCAAAATGGGTCTTCACCCTCCTCTGCCAGTCTGCAAACTGGAGGGCCTAGTACACATGTACTGTACAGGACATGGTACCACTGAACCTGAAAAGCCTAAATCAGTCAGTCTCACACCTCATTAACTCTACATTTCCCAGCTGCTGTGTTGGGCACCAAACCACCAACACAGGGTCCACTGTTCCTCCCAAAAAGATAATCCCTGATCTTATCTCTACTGGCTAAGAGAAGAAGGGGCAAACTAAGTAACTAAAAAAACCCATCGAAGTACATGAACATAACTTGGAAAACAAAACAGAGTGAATAGATGCAACTTAAAACAAAAGAACAAAAACAAAGCACATGTAGCCTGTACATACATGTAGCAGGCACCCCTGCTACACTCCTGCCAGCTCAAATCATTGCTGTCCCCAGCAATAAACCTATAAAACTACAAATATAACTGAATCACTGCCAGTCGCCAAATCGTCTCGGTGGATGGATGTGTCGTCGAGGCCGTTGGAATGCTACTGCTGGATGATCGCTGTCCCTGTCGAGGAGATCATCACTGGATGTGTTGGACTCATCATCGGTGCTATCGCTGAAGGATGAAACCATCTCAGGAACGCTGTAGTTGTCATCCTCTACTCCTGGCGATTGCTCTCGGTCCTGGTACTCATCTGGGGGCAGAATGTACATCTGGGGTGTGATGTCATCTCGAAACCTTGGTGGGGGTTCGGTAAGGACAGGGGCTAGGGCATCATCAGGTTGTGCGGGTGGAAGTAGATCAGCCAGGGACAGGTCTTCAACATCGAAGGGGCATGTGGTCAAAAGGTTCCGATGGAGAGCCCTCACTCTAGTGGAACCGCACTGCTGCACGACATAAACGGGCAGGCCATCCAATCGTCGCAGCACAGTGTAGGGTACCTCTTCCCACTTGTCCCTCAGTTTCCCTTTCCCTCTCACAGACTTGTTAGCAACCAGGACGTGGTCACCAGGATGAAGAGCGTCATCCTGCACCTTCCTATCATATGCTGAGCTCTGCTTCTGTTGTGCTTTCCGTATTGCTGTTCTGACCTTCTCCTGGGCATCCTGAAGATGTCCCTTCAGCTGGTGGACATATGAAGACTGTGGACGGTCTTCCTTCCCTGTCTGCACTGCTGAAGTCATGACATCCACGGGCAACCTTGGCTCTCTCATGAACATGAGATAAAATGGTGTAAATCCTGTTGTCTCCTGTCGTGAGCTGTTGTAGGCATAAGTCATCGCACTTAGGTGCGTTGCCCAGTTCGATTTCTGGTCAGGCTGTAGAGTTCCTAGCATGGACAAAAGGGTGCGGTTAAATCTCTCAACCATCCCGTTTCCCTGAGGATGGTACGGTGATGTCCTGCTCTTCTGAACCCCAAGCAGTTGGCACAGTTCCTTTATTACTGCTGATTCAAAGCACTTCCCCTGGTCGGAATGGATGCGCTCCGGGATGCCGTAATTCTTGCAGAATTTCTCCCACAGGAACCGAGCCACCGTCGTTGCCGTCTCATCCTTGGTCGCATATGCTTGGGCATATCTGGTGTAGTGATCTGTAATCACCAAAACATGCTCGAACCCACCTTTCGAACGCTCGAGTGACAGAAAGTCCAGACACACCAGTTCCAGGGGTCGAGCCGTCTGTATACTGTGCAGCTTTGCATGTCTTCGTGTAATTGGCAACTTCCTCAGGGTGCATCGCTTACATCGGCTAACATACCCCTTCACCTCAGAATGAAGTCCTGGCCAAAAGAAACGGTCCTGTACCAAGTGAGTCGTCTTCTCATACCCAGGGTGACCATTGGTATCATGGAGATACTCCAGGATCTTTGGTCGAAGCAAGATGGGTATCACAGGAAGTAACCTTTCCCCATGATCAGTCTCTCTAATGTACAGCAACAGGCCGTCCCGCACACAGAGTCTGTCCCAGGACAGTAACAGTCGACGGGTATCTTTGGACTCGATCTGTATTCGTCGCCGGCTCGGCATGGACTGTCCGGTCTGCTTCAAGGAGGTCACTCGACTGATGGCAAGGTCATCCCGCTGTGCTGATGCCACATCGAGACTGGGTCGGAACGGCGTCCCCACAGCTGAATCTTCCTCCTGGTGGCATGGTACGTCATCCCTGTGCTCCACATGTAGCCCGATGGACTCGGAGTCATCAGTAGTATCGGGTTCCTCTTTGTTGTCCAATGACCCCGACTCCTTAGACATGGTCTGTTGAGCTATCTGCATCTGTACTGGTGTTGCCATCTCAATGCCCACCTCCTCAGTCGAATTCAATATCTGTCGCACCTTCTCCCTGGGAATCCTTGACAGAGCGTCCGCATTTGTATTCAGCCGCCCTGGTTTGTAGACGATGTCAAGGTGGTACTGAGATAGGTCACTCACCCATCGCTGGCCATGCGCATCTAGCTTTGCTTTCTTCAAAACATACGTCAGCGGGTTGTTGTCTGTGGTCACCGTTACCTCATTCCCATAGAGGTAATCCTTAAACTTGGTCGTCACTGCCCAGTGGAGAGCCTTGAACTCCAGCTTATGTGCAGGGTACTTTGCCTCGGCCGGCGAAAGAGTTCGACTTGCATAAGCCAGCACTCTCTCCTTTCCCTCCTGCACTTGTGACAAGACTGCTCCCAGACCATCCAGCGAGGCGTCTGTCTGGACTGTGAACGGCAAAGTGTAGTCGGCATATCCAAGGATAGGAGCAGACGTCAGCTTGTCCTTCAAGGTATCGAAGGCAGATCGACAGTCCTCTGTCCAGATGAATGGCGGTTCTTTACCACCACGCTTCCCCCCCGTTAAAGCGAATAATGGAGCGGCTACCTTCGCATACTGATGGATGAATCGGCGGTAGTACCCCGTCATCCCAAGAAAGCTCCTCACGTCTCGCCTGCATTTGGGAACGGGCCACTTTTCCACTGCAGCTACTTTCCCTGGATTCGTCGAGATTCCATGGGCTGAGACGAGATGACCAAGGTAATGAACCTCTGTCTGGAACAGCTGGCATTTCGCAGGTTTGAGCTTTAGGCCATGGTCTCTGATTCGGGCAAAGACCCCGCTTAGACGCTCTAGGTGCTCCTCTACTGAACTACTGAAGACAATAATATCGTCCAGGTAGATCAGCAGACTGTCAAAGTTCATGTCCCCAAAAACAGTTGACATTAACCGCTGGAACGTGGCCGGAGCATTCACCAAACCAAAAGGCATTCTGGTGAATTCGAACAGACCCAGCGGGGAAGTGAAAGCTGTCTTAGGCTGGTCTCTTGATGACATCCTCACTTGGTGATAGCCCGACGTGAGATCTAAGCAGGAGAAATATTTCGCCTTTCCCAGGGCATCAAGGGCTTCTTCAATCCTGGGTAGAGGAAAGGCGTCTCTCACTGTCCTTGCGTTCAGCTTGCGGTAGTCGACACATAGACGAATGGTGCCATCCTTCTTTTCCACCACGACTATTGGGGATGCATACGGGCTCTGGCTCTTCTTGACGATTCCAGCCTGTTCGAGCTCGCTGACATGATTTCGAACAGCCTGGAACTGGGCGGGAGGGATCCTTCGGTACGGCAGCCGGAAAGGGGTTGGGTCTGTCAGCGGGATCTCGTGCTCGATTGTGCTCGTAGAGCCTACATCGAGACTGCTCTTCGAGAACACGTCCTTGTTCTGCGAAAGCAGGAGTTCCACCGCCTCTTTCTGCGCTGGAGTCAGATCCACCCCCTGTAGGTCGACATCTGGTAAATCAGAGTTAGGCGTAGCTGCTTGCTCCATGGTGAAGACATCTCCCCTGTCTTGTGCATTGAGTGGGCTGACTACAGTGACACAGGAAAGGGTGGCAACTCTGGAATTTCGCCGGAGCGTCACTAGGCGGTCTGACAAGTTGCACAGATGAACTAGTACTCTGTGCCCCTGCACCTGCACTAGTGTTCGTCTTACAGCTAACCTCTTTGTCGGATCACTGTCCACCATGACCATGACGGATCTGGTGCGCACTGGCTTTGGTACACGTGCCGAGACTGCAACTTCCTGACCAGGGTGTATGATCAATGGGCGCTTTCCTGCATACCGGCAAACTCCGATGTCACCGTTTTCCCGAGCCAGGTCAGCCCCGTCCTCGTTCATGAACCGGAATGCTCGGACCCAAGGTGGTGAGAGCAGATGGCTGCCCATGAAGCGCTTTCCCAGTGTTGTCTTCATCTCATCACGGCATGCACGGATGACGTTGGTCCCAACCAGAACTGGTGTCCCTCGCCGGAATTCAGTCTGTGGCACAACAAACATCGGCACTTTTCCTATATGTCGCCCCATAGCCTCAATGTCAACCACAATGGTGCCCAAGTGGTCAACAGTCTGGCCGCCAGCTCCTCTGATGGACATATCTGTGGCTCGTGGTTCCTGGCCCCGTAGCGATGGGTGACGGTCTACAAAGTCACAGGTTATCGTGGACACTTGTGACCCAGTGTCCAATAAAGCGGGACAGACGGCTCCAGCCACGATGAGGGACACTCTGTTGACTGGGCCTGCCACAGGGAGGTCTGTGCGTAGAGGGCTCAGTTGACTGGGGCATTTGGTCGGGGCACCCGTCGATAGCCCTACATCAACGGGTTGGTCTGGTTTAACGGACTGGTGGGGGACTGAGCAGTGGCCTGTTGTAGTTGTGGAGTGGCAGTCGGTTGGGGTCCAGAAGACATCTGATGAGACTGCTGCGGCATCCCTCTTCCAGCGTCTGGACACGACCTGGCAAAGTGTTGCTTGCTGCCACAGCGGTAGCACCCAGAGTACTGTGCCGGTCTCTGACTCTGTGCTGGCCGGCCAGCCTGCTGCCTGTTCTGTCGGGCGAACACAACTCCCTCAAGCTGTGTCAGACGTTGGTGCAGCTGGCTTTGGTCGTTCCTCACTTGTTGGAGGGACTCCCGTTGCTCCCGTCTCATGGCCTGTAGCTCCTCCGTCTGCTTGGTGATAAGCTGCTCTAGGCTTGGACCCGCTGCAGCTGTACTCCCAGCCGTCGTTGAACTCTCCTTCTCTTGTGGCTTTACAATGCCACTAGCACTGGTCTTGGGAGGTTGGCTGGCCACCCCACTCATGGTGTACAGTGGCTGTTGGCCGTCACTCACCACTGCCCGCCTCCTGTCATGGCGATGTTGCTGTTCTTCTGCAATCACCCGCAGCTCTGCTCGCAGCTCCTTGTACGACATCTTCCTCGGCTGCATGGGAGCCAGTCTCTGTCTGGTCCCCTCCTCCCGCAGTCCGGCCATGAACTGGGTTGTCAGAAGTGTGTCTCTGCTGCCCCCGAACAGCCCGTTGAATCCTTGGCGTCGCCCGCTGTCCTCGATGCGACGCAAGAGGGCCTCCAATGCCACGGCGTACTCGCAAGGTGTCTCGGTCGGCTTCTGTTCGCGGGAGTAGAATCTTGTCATGGGAGAGGTGACGAGGCTGTCTTCGGCGAACTCCTCAGTTAGTTCCTTGAACACCTCCTCCGCAGATACCTGAATCGCTGTCCTGCTCTCGAGGTTGAGGACGACGTCTCGGGCTCGGCCACTGGTGTTACGGACGACTTCCTGGAACTGGATCTCGTCCGTAGTCAGGCCCTTGGCTTCAAACATGTATCTCATGTCTCGAACCCAGTCTTCAATGCGGGTGTTGTTTCTATCTCGGCCGGAGAAGGTAGGGACGCCCTTCAGCTGGTGTGTGGTGACCATCCTTGGACCAGTTGGTAGCTTGGCTGGTCCACAGCTGGCTTGACGATAGGATGGGTCGAAATCTCTCAGCTCCAAGGGGCTGAGATTCTGAGGAGATGCTGACCCCGCTTGAGATGGGTGTGGTGTCAGCTTGGGTGGCATGCCTAGCGATGCAGGTGACATCATCGGTGGACCCGGTACCTTCGCCATTGCGCCACAAAGATACTTCAACCACCAAGTGCTGTGTTGTGACCACCCTATTCCCAGAACCAAGACACCTACAAAAATGACCACCTTTGACCTGACCAGAATACCAAGCTAAGTCTAAAAAGACAGCATACTCCTTACCCGGATTCTCCACCAAAGAAAAAAAAACAAGTAAAAAAAATGTAACCCGGAAAACCTACACTATGTGGGGGAAAACTAGCAAACAGCCTAAATAAAAAATAAAAAAAACATCCAGCGATCGGAGAAGGAGAAAACGCAGGGTATTCTAAAAAAATGAAATGCAACACTATCTTGGCTCATAAAAAACTCACTAACTACTTTATTCAACTTAAAAAAATACAAGTTCCAAGAAAAAAAAATAGACTCAACCAAACACGACCCGACTAACTTAATTTAACTTAAACAAACCCTATGAAAACAAAATCCAACTGACACGTTCCATGACCAAACCAACCAATGACCAAGAACCTTAGACTCAGACCTTTTTAAACCAATTGACCAAATCCAGACTTAACCTAAACAACAAAATGACCAACCAAGAGATAGACCAAACCATAAAATATAACCCAATACAACACAACTCTATATCAAAACAACAAAAGGAGTATACAAGTTACAACACAACACTATACAACACAGCACTCAATGAGATGAAACTCAAAGGGTACAACAACTTAAGTAACCTGTGAATACAGAAAACAATGGTAAGAAAAATATAGTAAATACAAATGCAATCAAAATAACAAGATTAACTTCTTCTGCCCTACACAGCAAGGAGAAACCAAAAACATCACCTCTCAAGACTCTTATCTGGGCTTTGAGGAAAGATTAAACAATCTCACAACCTTCATGAATATTCAAACATGCAAATCAGCCAAACCCATCACATGCAGTAGTCCAGCTGACCAGCCATGTACCAGCTCCCTGGACATTCCATCACTAGCTGGTGGTTTACTCCACAG
The DNA here is from genome assembly GCA_949987565.1 of Luidia sarsii. NCBI lineage: Eukaryota > Metazoa > Echinodermata > Asteroidea > Paxillosida > Luidiidae > Luidia > Luidia sarsii. Next base: position 1,435,746 of record OX465115.1, read on the forward strand.
CCAGCCTACCCAATTGCAACTCACACCTTCTGGCTCACTGTAGGTACACCACATCACTGGCACACACTACATCTTACTTTAGCCCAAGTATTCACTTCACTGAGACACCCACCCTGAGAATTGGGCAAAACTGGGGCTCAAACTGAAATACACAGTATCAACAGCAAATATAAAAATCAACCCAAACACAGGTCTCTAGCAATTTCAATCCTAAAGAAATCAGAAATACATAGTCCCTCCATATATGACACTAAAATTATACTTAAACACAACCACACCTCAAACTTACTAAAAAATAAAGATACAAGCATCTTTAAATGTCATCATGATTATGTCATCTACTTGAAGGTGAATGACACAACCCTATGTTCAAAAACATACACTTCAATCAATAATTATGACCTAACAATCACCTCTTCCTCCAGGATCTCGAAACCAACTCTCTCAGGAGAAGGCCAAATACTCCTGAACTTCCAAATGGGGAAGATCTTTACTCACACAAAGAACTTTTGTTCTTGCACTAAAAAACCAAACTTCATTAGTGACATTTACAAAGAAAAGAAACCCTGTATAAAAACAACTTTCCACTTACCGAGCCACTCGGCAGACCAAACTTTCAGGGCAGAGCTTGAGATCTTCAAAATGGGTCTTCACCCTCCTCTGCCAGTCTGCAAACTGGAGGGCCTAGTACACATGTACTGTACAGGACATGGTACCACTGAACCTGAAAAGCCTAAATCAGTCAGTCTCACACCTCATTAACTCTACATTTCCCAGCTGCTGTGTTGGGCACCAAACCACCAACACAGGGTCCACTGTTCCTCCCAAAAAGATAATCCCTGATCTTATCTCTACTGGCTAAGAGAAGAAGGGGCAAACTAAGTAACTAAAAAAACCCATCGAAGTACATGAACATAACTTGGAAAACAAAACAGAGTGAATAGATGCAACTTAAAACAAAAGAACAAAAACAAAGCACATGTAGCCTGTACATACATGTAGCAGGCACCCCTGCTACACAGGCAGTGACGATATTGTCCGTTGAATGGGGAAGCATGCCCACTGCACGTTATGCATCATGTGTACACCTACAGTATTTCTTGAGTGTGGGACTCCTTTTACATGTACGGGTAGCACTCGCTGTTTCTCTGTGAAGTGCAGCATTTGTTTACCTTGGACTTGAAAGGGGCACTCTAATAGTGAATAGGTTGGGGCCAGAGGTCCGCAAAGCGAGAGCCCATCTTGTACACTTAATGCATGTAAATGTTCAGTGTACAACTGTACACGTGTATAGTTCATGTAAATTTTATATGGATGCACTAGTTTATTGTATCTAGGCATCCGTCAGTCTCGTGATACTATGGAGTTTGCGCTGGATGATCGTCTAGGAGCACCGTTGATTGTGACTGGTCAAGCCAATTGCAGGAATGACAGTCCTTCCAACAATCCCTGCAAAGGAACACTGAAGTTTTTCTCTTGTGGCGCTTGTTTTCTGCTTGCTGCGTGATGGAAGTTGACAGACGATGGAGCCCTTTTCCGACTGCCAACCTCCGGGTTGTTTGATGTATGTGTAGGGCTTTCGTTTCCCAGGTGTTCAGGTGTATTACCTTCATCAGTATCATTTTCCTCATCGTTATCATCAGCTATTTTAAGTCTGCTGCAGGACAGAAGCTTCAGAACAAGTTTGCCACAAGCTGGTGAGCCACAGAAGTGCTCTGCTGACGAAAAGTCCCTTAGATGCTACATGTAGGACCATTTCCATTGGTCAAATAATTGCGATTTGATTCGTGACTCAAACACCATTTTGTTTTGCTTGCATTCACACAGGCCAATTGGCCAAATTTTTGTGTTTCCCCAAAAATTACGAGTCGATTGTAGTTAGCAGAACTGTGGTCAAATGGTACTGGTAGGTGTGTGTCTTTGAGGGTGGCCCATGTAGGGAGACATAATTATGAACAAGTACAGCACTCAGTGTGTGAGTGGTGCATTTGTGGGATAACAAAACCCCGGTGTGATTCAGCGGAGCATTCCCACACATGTACAGGTAGCGTTGGGATGAATGCGATTATTTGGAAAAGTCTCACTAATAGTGGAGTCTGAATCGCTATTCAATTCCCACTTATAATCACTTTTATTGTACTTTGTGTCCACCAAAAAAGACAAAGTGGAGTTTGAATCCTCATTTAAGTCGTGATCCAAATAATCACATTTATTTGGGACATTGGAAATGGCCGCCCTACTAATAGTAGGCCCCTACGCTTTCATTTTTGTTCCTGGCCAGAACCCTGTCCCCCACCTACTCATGATCATGCCTGCCATCAGCAATGCGGTGCTATTGGCAGAGAGCTGCACCTGTTCGTATTTGAGAGGACATTCCCAAACAGGTGGTTCTTGCTGCAGAAGTGGGTGGGGCCAAGTCTCCGAGGATTCTGGCTGTTCCAACACTTGTATAAATCTCTTAATCATGCCTCGTATTTCAGCTGGTCTTAACTGGCATTGTGAGGTGCTTATAGGGTTACTGTTCAGAGTTATAGAAAAAAAACAAATGTTGCAAACTACTGACTTGCATAACCGAAGCGCAAATCTTAAAAATGGATAGCTCAGATGGTAAAAGTGCTGGTACACAAAACCAGAGGTCTCCGGTTCAAATCATGGTCCAGTCAAATTACTTGGCCATTTTTTCCAAACTGTTCAATTGTTCGTTCCCAGTAATTTTTTTTTCCTGTGACAGTTAGGGTTATTAATGGCGAACCCGCGACCCGGTTTCTTTCAAGCTCAACAGGATGCCACAAACTTGCAAATGTCTGTGCCAATTTGCTATTGCGTTGAATTTAACTTTGCACTCAATTCGCCGATGAGGCTATATAGGCTTGATGCTCACTGGAACAGGCCTTCAATCCTGACCTTGGCCCCAAATCAAATCCCCCGGAGATTGACTTCAGGAACTGTTCAAAAACTTCAAACTCTTGCCATAAGGTGCCCCTAAAGGAGTCAAGAGTTTATCTCAGGTCACATCAAAATACTTTCCAAAAAATTCCAGATGTATATTGTATGGTATCTGCAAGTCATGTTGGCAATTTGGAAAATACACTGTACTTTTCATAACTTCTTTCTTTTATCGGCTATTCATGATGGAATAGATAGATGGCCAGTGCCTGTTTATGTGTGTGAAACTGAAAGGTACATAAAAGGTCTCAGCATAAATATAAAAACTGCATTCTCATTGGTATGGTTTATTTCACATGCATAGTGTAGGCCCTACATGTTTTGTACACATTTTGTGAAGATTTATACGTAAGAATAGATGTAGGCCTATACTGTACATGTACACGTGTGATAATAACTATCTTAGTCTAATTTATAAATGATCAAATCTGATCAAGATGTTGGTACCCGATGAAGAGGAAACTGGTTGTTGATCTTGTTTCTATGGAAGCTCATGCACTTTTTCCAACTTCTGAAGTGCCATCCTTCAGTTGGAATCATACTCCCACATACACATGTACTGTACAATACATGATGTACAGTGTACCGGGTACATGTTCATACTGTACACTGAACAGTAGTCTAATATGCCAGATTTTCCCATGCATTTCCAAGATACAGTGCAGAAGGCCACGGTATTCTGTTTCAAGCCTTGTCTCCCTGCTAATTCAAGTAATTGCTACATAATGTACATATAATGACAGGTACAGTACTGTACATGTATATACTGTACATGTATGTTTATGGCATCGTCAGTGATCCCCCCAATATGTTTTACGGTTTGGATACATGTACCGGTACACACAGTCATGCACTTTTCTTAGAGGATTCTGACTCAGGATCCTCCCCCTCCCCCCTGACAGCATTAAACCAATTGGGTCATCATGTGAAATGGCGTGTGCACTGTTGGTGCTCTGTGGCGTTGACAGGCCTCCCCGTGTGTGTCTCAAGTGATAGACTTATCAGTCGTAATAATACTAGTGGACAGGCCTGTGGACATCCCTGTACTGTAGCATTGCTGCTTAACTTTCTCACTGGTGTGTCAGAACCTACTCACTCCTTGTAACCATGGAGGCCTTCCTCCATGGTTACAACCAACCAACAGCTACTTCATCAGATCATGCTGTATGATCAGATGTACAGATGCACAGTTAATAGTCTTCTTGTAAAGAGCTGTCACCTAGTATTTTAACTTTTCTTGTAGACTAAAGCCGTAGACTAAATTACTTTAACATTTTGAAATAAAACAACCAACACAAGCTGTCTGGTATGGGATTCTGGAAATTCTTGTTATAGTGAACAAGAAGGCCTACTGAGCAAGTGAGCATTGCATCTCTAATTTTCACGACGCTGACAAAATGAAAACAGTCGTATCCTACGGTCCCCTGCTCTATTAAGTGCAGAGGCACAGCAGTCAAGGGAAATGACGATTGCTTTGAAAACAAGAGGAAGTCATATGAGACTCTAATAACTTTTGATATCACCAGGCGATGGTTTCATATTGCATGTTGTAATGACTCTTGTGTTTGTGTAGTGACTTGTGATTAGTGACTAGTGACTAGTTACTGTAACCATTTTGTTCAACCCAAACAGACTTCCTGTAGTAGGCAGTGCTGTGCCCTTGCTTTATACTGGGCCAAGCCCCCAAAGAGTCGACTGCTCATTTCTAAAATCAGAACAGTTACACTGTGTAATGTGCATACATGACTGTGTATGTATTTAAAGCAAATTATTACTTTAAGTTGCCACCACAGGCTCTCAAAATCCCAGGGAAAACTCTGTGTGTACTCTAAAGCCACATTTTCACTGGACCAAAATTTAACTGAGATGATGGTTAAATTTCCAATGGTCAAATTTGACCGTCGTTCCCCGACTTTGACTTTTGACTGAGTCGGTCAATTTAAGCGAGACGATGGTTACTCTAACTGGGCAGAGGTTGGCCGGTAAAAGTAACCATTCGGCTCGGTTAAAGTAACCGAGAGGAAATTTAACTGGGCCATTTCCACTGGACTTAAAATGGGAAAAGTAACCATAGTCTCAGTTACTTTGAACAAAATAAGTCCAGTGGAAACGCGGCTTTGACTCGTACAATACATGTACATCATATTTGCACAGTACATGTTACTGTACCTACATGTATGAGTATGACTGCAATGCTTCTTGTACAGTAGTTTCCCCCCCCCCCAAAAAAAGTCATGAATGTCATTTTTTTCATTTTTCCAGTCATTTACCCTGTTGGGTTTCAACACATTTCAAATCATTTATGTTGTTGTGCCATTCAGGGCAAAGCTGTTTACTGATATAATGTTGGGTTCACACACAGGTCACCCTTCTGGAAAAGGGGTTAAACTCGAAAGAATGCTTTAAAAAATGTATTTGTTTTAACAGTGTTTTGGGAAAAAAGTGTTCATACACATACATGTACATATACACTGTACATTTACATACAGCACTAGTTCTGTGGCAGAAACATATGGTTGTGTTATTTTAAAAGTAAGTAAGTCAGGGCACCAATATGTACAGTCTAAACAGAAGTATTTATGCTGCTCTCCCACAATTGATTTCACTTTCAAGATGAATGCATGAGTGATTTCAGTACAGTTTGCAGAGTACAGCCCAGCGATTTAGGAATGTACATTATTATATGCTTTTTGTGCAAGGAGCTGAACACTGGATAGCAGTGTTAGCACACTCACTGCACTGAGCTCTCGCTGCCAAGCAAGGTTTCATAAATCAGACAAGGAGGTTATCAATTGTATTCTAAAATGACAACAGAGATTCATCGAGTCCCAGTTTTGGGCACAACATGTAAATGGCTGAGGGAACAGTATGTATACGATGCCAAATTGCAATGCATGCACCTTGTACATGTACATGTACCTTTAACATGTACCTTGTACATGTACCTTGTTACAATGTGGATTTCATATCTGTGTTTCATTACTACAGTAATCAAAACAAAGACATTCCAGCAATCAACCAGTTTCCATCTTGGTAATCTGGACTCCATCCAGTGGAACATCTAATGGAAGTACATGTACTTGCTCACTGTAAGAGGCCACTCACATAGGGCCTACTGTATATATTTACCCCAGAAACAGTAAGCAATCAGAAATTGCACCACTGAGTGTGATGCACAATAGGAAAGTACATGTACTGTACATGTATGGGCATAGCACTGTAGAGCAGCTTCTGCTCCACATACATTTAGGCTGTGTCCGAATATATTGATGGCGGCGGCTAGAAGTAACACATAATCCTATGGGAACTGGCGGTAGCCGCTTGTTGACAACTTCCATAGGCCCGTGCGTACTTGCAAGCCTTAGCCAATGAATTCGGACGCAGCTGCATATTATGTACACGTAGCCATGAAAGAAAACAGAACCTTAAAAGTGTGGCAGATAAGACATTTTGAACCTAACAGGAGCCTCCTCAAAGCCCAAAGGAGTTCTTCCATTGAGGGAAATCCTTGTACAGTACTACAGTAGGATCAAAATATTTGGCCGTCTAAATTGTGTCTAGTTTGTATGCCGTTTGCATGGTGGAAGCACAATGTGGACAACTTGTGGTGACACTGTGCATATCATATGTACGTAAGTTGTCTCTTTCGAAGAGTGTGGGTCTGAAACTAGCCAGTAACTCAACGTTTCAAACCCTGATTACTCTGCACGTCATCAGAAGACTGCAGTGGTTCTAAACTTCTAATGATTGAAGATGCTTTCATAAGTTTGTTCATCTAAGTGAGTAGTTTGATTTGCAATGTACTCGTGTTACTTTAATAGACAAAAAAAAAAATAGTTCCACTTTGCCGAAGGAAAGTTCATGGATGTGCAGCGATGCCTGAAATTGTACATTGGTGACTGAGGGTTCCATGTTAGACAAGGTTTTTTTTGTAGGGAGCCATTGTGCTTGCGTGAGAACTGCAAAAACAGCCCGGAGTGGGATCATACGTGTAGTACTGTATGATACATGCTGTGTAGCTTTCTTCAGTTGCAGTGTCCCTGTCAATTTGTCCTGGTGTTTAAAAGTTAATGGCAAATATACCGGTAACTACCGGTATACGTACTGCATGTACACATGTACATGTACATGTATGTGTAGCTATGGTAACAGTAGCCGGCCTTTCACTCGTTTTTTAACAATTTTGATTTTCATCATCGTAAAATTAAGGATCCAAATCAAAATAGTACTAGTAAAAGGGATACGGTATAGGCCTATGCATTGAGTGTAGCTACGTGTACAGGTACAGTGTACATGTAGCTACAACTCAAGGGCAGTGTATGCATGGGGTGACTTTTATGTGGCTTGTGACATGGTGCCATGGCTACTGATATCTGGTAAAGTCAGTGTTTTGTGTCTCGTCTGGCCAGGCAAAGATGATTGAAGCAGGACCTTTCCTAATTTTTGATGTAAAATGTAAGCCAGTTTTGTGTAGTTTTTCATTTGCTATCTTATTTTTTGGTCATTTGATTGGTTTTTCTTTCATTTATGGCCTCCCAAGTAATAGGCCTAAACAAAAATGTTGCCAACTGCGTACAAAAATGTTTTTTTTGTATCGAGCTTTCTCAAAGGCGTAATGGCTCATTCTGCCTTTGAGAAAGGTTTTGCTAGAATCAAAATGCCATGACCTCTAGATTTTGGCACTTTAAACTGGCAAACTCGACAGTGAGTGACCTTATACATGCACTAGGTGTACCGGTATAATGTAGGTTTATTGAGTGGTGATGGATGCAGTGTTTGGCAGAGGGCACTGAGGCCAACAAACTGGCCTAAAAAGTGAACACTGCAGTCCAAAATAAACAGGAGACTCGGCCCCCCCCCCAAAAAAAAACCCACCCCAAAAAAACCCCCCAAACCCCTAATTAGTCCATTTTTGTTGCTGTGAGCATTTGCAACAACTTTGAAAAGACAATACATTGGCACTGTACACATAGGTATGAAATAAAGGCTTATAGGCTCAGGCTTGGGTGTTGTCATTACTCACAGCCGTTATGATGTCCTGGTTATTAAAGAACAGAGCACAGTCTCTAAAGTGAATACTTTTTTAACTGAACACTTCAACAGGACTACAGAACTTGAACATTCCAGCGATGAACCACGATCTGTATTTCTTTGGGTTTTTGTGTGACGTGGACAAAGCCTGAGCCTGATCCAGGGACTCATAAAGGGCCATCTATTGTCAATTACATGCTGACACTGCACACCTACATGTGCATGTACATGTACAGGTAAGTGTACAGGTACAAGAACAGGTACCGTACGTACAGGTACAGGTACTTGTAGGCCTACAGGTACAGGTACATGTACATGTGCAGGTTCAGGTACCGGTACCTGTACAGGAACATGTAGGAACAGGTACAGGAACATCTGCAGGAACGGGTACAGGAACAGGTACAGTGTACAGGTACAGGTACAGGTACAGGTACATGCAGGTAAAGGTACAGGTACAGGTACAGGTACAGGTACACGTACGGGTACAGGTACATCATACAGGTACAGCATACAGGTACAGCATACAGGTACAGGTACAGGTACAGTGTACAGGTACAGGTACAGGTACAGGTACAGGTACAGGTACAGGTACAATGTACATGTACAGGTACAGGTACAGGTACAGGCACAGGTACAGGTACAGGTACAGGTACAGGTACAGGTACAGGTACATGTACAGGTACAGATACAGGTACAGGTACAGATACAGGTACAGGTACAGGTACAGGTACAGGTACAGGTACAATGTACAGGTACAATATACAGGTACAAGTACAGGTACAAGTACAGGTACAAGTACAGGTACATGTACATGTACAGGTACAGGTACAGGGTACAGGTAAAGTTACAGGAACAGACTGTTCAGGTACAGGTACAGGTTCGGGTGCAGGTACAAGGGACTTACATCGTATCAGGTACACGTACATATGCATGTCCAAGTGCAGCCATGTACATGTGCAGGTACAGGGACACACTGTACCTGTATCTATACCTGCACATTGCATTACATGCTGTTTTATGCATATTTTCCAGTCTGCTCTGCCCACATACTGTACAGTGAATGTACATGTCTCTTCAATGCAGTCACCACCTCAGTCAATTGCTGATACACGCATGTGTGCACATGTGTGAAATCCATTTACAAATCAATAGGGTTGGACCGGAGACACAATATTGGCTTCCCTACACTGTGTCAAAGCAGTCCCTCATTCAAACTGTCTGATGTTAGTTCATTCTCTGTCAACTCGCTCTTTTTTATTTCCAAAGGATAACAGCTTGTGGGAACAGATACAGTTGAACTTGCAGATACTGTATGTGTGCATGTACATTACATTCACAATCAATACACAATTCTAGTACACGCATGATGAACCATACCTTCTGGTTCATGGACATTCTCTGAACCTTGAGTGTACGTACTGGTACATACCTCAGTGGCCAGAAATGAATAAATTATTGGGATACATATGGTACATAAAGGCCAGCACAGTCTACTGAGTACATACTGGTACGTTTGCATTAAGAATGCATTACAAACAGCAGTGTTTCTGAGAGGAATGTGAGAGAACCTGTGAAACAGATTCTACACAGATGCGAGAGCGCGCATTGATTACCGTATGCATTGCTGTGCTTGTTTGTGATATACATGTATATATCATATGTACATAAGTTGTCTCTTTCAAAGAGTGTGGGTCTGAAACTATCCAGTAACTCAACGTTTCAGACCCTGATTACTCTGCACGTCATCAGCAGACTGTAGGGGTTCTAAACTTCTAATGATTGAAGATGCTTTCATAAATTTGTTCATCTATTAAGTGAGTAGTTTGATTTGCAATGTACTCGTGTTACTTTAATAGACCCCCCAAAAATAGTTCCACTTGATTACCGTATGCATTGCTGTGCTTGTTTGTTCATTTGTGCATTACATACACATGTACTGGGGGTACAGTACACGTACGTACATACACAGTACGTAGGCCTACAGGTACAGTACTTATGCATCAGCAATCCATTAGACGATGATGTTCAATAGTGGTGTACGTATACAGGTGTGGGAAAGAGAAGGGCCTGCAAGCTGTGTTTGTTGATGCTTGGAATTGACCCAAGTTGTAAAATGTACAGCGCCTGAAACCCCTAAAGCACAGACTACAAGTATCTGCCCGACAGGACCATATATACATTGTAAGCCAGTTGCTCTCTCCCTAGAGAACAAGATATGATAAGTGTCACAGAGGCCATCCATGGGGGGGGAGATGAGGAGATGGGTAGTGAGGGAGAGAGGGACGACAGCGCCCCGGTGGCGATGGAACAGATGCACGTTGCCGTGGCGATTGCTCATCTTCTCACGTGGAGATAATTTAGCGGTTAGTTGCTTCTGTCTGATTTCGTGTGCGGGGAAGGGGGGGGGGGGGGCTCCTCCCTCCTGTGATAGGCATAACACTAGCTGAAGCCCTGCTATTTGCATAACGATGAATGTTGTTAGCTTAGACTGTGTTCAATAGACCCTTGCTACCTGCAAGTTCATACACATATGTAAGTACATGTAAAGGTAATGTACATTAATGTACACGCTTGTTCACTATTAATTGTATTCAGACACGTACCGGTACATGTACATGCATGTCAATGTATACAAGCACAGTCCAGTAGAAATCAAGAACCGGTATGACATTTAGAAATATGATAAAAAACAAGTGAAGTACAAAACAGGGTTTTCTGCCATATTCAACTATGAGGTGGCATGCCTTACACATTTTATGGACCACCTCATGTGTTTGTTTCCAAAACTTGGCACCTCTAGTACGCTAGAGGTCTGGTGTTTCATCCCCTGGTTCTGATTTCTGTGCTCATTTCACAAATTGTTTGCCAGAACCGTCCAGTTTCCCTCTGCGTATCTGCGTGCATACATGTAGCTTTGTTGCTACAGATCCGCCATGCCATTGTTAAGAGGCACACTTTGTGTACAGGACTGTACATGTGTATACATGCACAGCTATGGGTTTAAATGTCAAAATGTGTATATCATCTGTACTGTATAATTATGGGCAACCACTGCTTTTCCCTTTATCACAGGATACACAAACAGCAGTGGGGCAAGGCTAAATATACAGTACATATCCAGGTGTAATCTTGAATTCGAAGAAAATGAAAAGAAAGAGACCCTCTACCAATAGTCGAGTATCTGGCCAGAGGCCACTGGCCATAGTTAGCTGGTATCATCTCCCCGGTCATCCTAAGCCCAGTGAGCAAACATTGGCCTGTTGTCAAGATTACAGGGGAGCGCTGGACTTATTTTGTACATGTACTGTAGACAGTAGGCACTGTGCATAATGCAACTACAAGCCAATGGCAGACCACACATACAGGGTACTATAGTTAGGATGTGCATCATTTGACCCATGTTTGACCCATGTTTGTAGGCAACTGTGTCAATCACTCAGGTTTCATTGGGACTACCATTTCCATGGTCCCCCCCCCCCGGAATTATTTGGATCACGATTTGAATCACGATTGAAAGTCCACGTTTTGCATTTGTGTGGACCATGCGATTATTAGTGGGATTCGAATCACGATTGAATGACTGCACTAAAAATGAGACTTTTCTGAATGATCACGTTTATTTGCGACGCGTGGCAACACTCCACTGAATCGCATCATTTTATTAATCCCACAATGCACTGCAAGCACTCTGATTGACAGGAAGTGCTGTGCTGGTTCATGCGTCTCCCTGCATTAGCCACACCAGACGCGTCCACGATTTGACCACAATTTCTTTGAACCACAATCAGCTCGCAATTTTGAGCAAAGTTATTTTTGGGGGGCCTGTGTGTACACGAGCCCCCTAGTTTTTGAATCGCGATTCAAATCGTGATTATTTGCACAGTTGGAACAGCCCTATTGTGTCAGTAAGAAATGAAGAGGGCCTGCGATTCGTTCCTAGTCATTTTCCCTCGATGCCTGTCCGTCCCCTTCCAAGGAAACTCCCATCAATCAGAATTCAGAAATTATTATTAATTGGTTTGCGGTGACACCATGTGTATCATCTCTTTTGAGACTGAGTGTGGCTCTGAAAAGAGCCGGTGACTCAACGTTTCGAGCAGTGTGTACTCTGCTCGTCGTCAGGAGACTGCTGGATTCCAACTATCATCAGGGGTTTTGTAGGGCTTGGAGGAGCAGTGAAGTGTGGAGAAACCTTCCCGCTAAAAGTTGTGGTCGTGACCGTTGAAGAATTCAGAAGTTCTACAGACCCCTTCTCTCATCAGAAGTGTTTCAATTGACTCATACACGTTTTGAATTACACCCACAACACTGCACAACAGCTTTCAACTCTCCTCTGGAGCTGACAATAATTATTATAATGTGTGTAATGGTACAGTAAGCTGAAGGTTTGCGGTGACACCGTGAAACCATGTAAAACATATCTTTTGAGGCAGAGCTACTGGCTCTTTTCAGAGCCACACTCTGTCCGCGATCAAAAGAGATGTGTTACATGGTGTATGGTGTCATTACCAACCTTCCAGTTGGTACATGTGCATGTTTTTCCAACAAGCAAACCCTCATACCTTAGCGTATATGGTAAGAATATGATGAAAGGATGCACATCATTTCTTTGGGAGGGGTTTTGTTGGAATTTGTTGGATTAGGTACCAATGGCCCAGGGAGACACTGTTGGAGTTTGTTGGGTTAGGTATGTACCAATGGTCAGTACACTGCTACACACCCGAACACCTGACCAGAAAATGACCAAGAGCTCGTGGGTAAACTCACCAAAGAAAGCAGTGTCAGTACACTCCCACACACTCCAACACCTGACCAGAAAATGACCAAGAGCTCGTTGGTAAAGTAAACTCACCCACGGAAGCAGTGTAGTGCACTGCTACAGACTCCAACACCTGACCAGAACATGCCATAGCAGACACATTGTGGCATTTTGTTGGGTTGGATGTTGGATTCTGTGAGATTAGGTACTTAGCTACCAATGGGTTCCTAATTTCTGCCCGAATGTTGGATTTTGCTTGGTTAGGTCATGGTTAGGTATGCTTCCTAGTGAAAGAGCCTAGGGGGTTAGGGTTAAAAAAAAGGGATGGCTAGGTGGCAGAGTGGAATTACATACATTATACTGCATCATCTCTGAAGCTTTGCAGACAAAAACCTGTGTAGGCCTACATGTATACAATCTATTTTTCTTCCACTGTGCTCAGGTATTGCACTCCATGAGCAAGTGACGTGGGATCTTTGACTATAAATGTCAACCTGTTTATCTATTGGAGCTTAACGAATCAATCTAACGAGGTTCGTGCTAGATTGAGATTTGTGCCGACTTATCATGTGCCCACTTGATAGAGCGATAGGTCTCGCAGCGTTCTCCTGTGTGCCACATCTGGATGCCCAATGATGACGCATCCAGAGACGATGAGGGGAGTGGGGGGGGGGGGGGTTAGGGTGTTGTGGCGGGTTTACCCTCATCAATCAGTGAGAGAAACCAGAGCCCAATCTGGCATACGCAGAGCATAACCCCCCACCCCTTCTCCCCACTCCACCCTCACCCCCAACTCCATGGGCCGGGCCCTCTTCAAGACATCCCACACGGGGGCTGATTGATACGTGATACATGACCTCAGTCCACTCTATCGTGGTCCTGGAGGCCTTAGAGCACAACCAGCCACCTTCCTTTCCTCCCCTCCCCCTTGTTGCCAATGTCAACCGTGTATTAACCATCACCTCGCTCTAAAGACCATTTCCTTTTAGATACTCTACATGTATGAACCAGCCAGCCTGCTATCCAGCCAGGGAATCGTCCAGCCAACCAACCTGCCCTCCCCTTCCCACGCTAATAACCAAGCCCTGCTCTGTCCCCCAAGGGTGTTGGCTGAGCACCTTTTATTGAATTGAATTCCTTGGAAGATTTATGCTGTTGAAACAAATGAAATCTCTCTTGACTGGGGGGGAGACTGATTCTAGTTGGATTCTGCCTACCTACATGTACAATGGCAGTGAATAAGACAAATTTGAAAACACAAAAGATTGTAGTTTTACACATGTGCATTATTTGAAGATCTGAAGCCCGTGGACCTAAAAGCTTCAAGACAATATTAACATACAGGGTACCAGTACATGCTTTTATACACTTACATGTACATGTAGCATTACACACTGGCAGTGAATGGGACAAATGGAAAGCCATGTGATGGGAAGTGATATTGCCAATTAAGTTGGAGTTTATTTGAAGATTTCCTCACAGCTAGTCAAACATCTAGAGGGCCTGATGATTTGATCCTAGCAGGACCTTTCTCAAAAAGCACACATTCTGCCTAAGTTGCAAACGGTCTAAATCAGTAAAATATATTTTCATGTTTGCATAATTTAAAGAGGTATTACTGCTTACTGACTTAAATGCCCCCCCACCAAAAAAAAAAAATAGATCCTAGCAGGACCTTTCTCAAAGGAATAATGGATTCTGCCTTTGAGCAAGGTCATGCTAGGATCAACATTTCAGACCGTCAAAATAATTGAGATACATGTGTACAATGTATTTATTTATTTTTTTCACGCATTTGTACATGTACTTGTAAGTCGGAAGTAGTTTGTACCATTTTTGTATTACTTCCTCGTATCATGAAAATTGTGAAAAATGAAAAATATGAGAGTTTACTTATGTCAGGGATTATAAATTTTACAGAAGATTAGCATGTAAAATCAGTAATCAAAGAGATTAGTAGCAGACAGATTTGTACATATAAGAGATCAGTCGGCTTACAGTACATGTTTTGGAAGGGATTACCAATGTAAAAGATAACTAGCTGGACTGTACACTAGTGCTGCCACCTGAGATGAATCTGTCTCCTGAGATGAATCTGTCTAGAGCCATGTAGCATGCACATGCTCTTTAATCCATCACACAGTATTCATCAAAAGCCCCAAGGCTTGAAGTGTTCTCCTGTAGGAAGTTAAATATCCTCCGTTCCCTTTACCAGGTGAATTGACGTTTGTATTCATTTGTGTCTGAAGTGAGCAGTACACAAGTATTGCTTGCTTTCCTAGGCCTTTACATTGTGTACACAGACCATGAGCCTACTGTACATGTACATGATGTACACTGTATGCATTGTATACGTATGGTCCCCCATAGGCACCATTAGGTGTGTGCATATGCAGGCATGCACAGTGTAATGCCCACAGTCTGACTGGCCATTGGTCGTGTACAGTTGCAATTAGGACAACTGGGATGCCAGAAAGGTCCTCATTAGTGATGAATGGGCTATAAATTATGCAGAAATCATCACGTGCCAACAGTTGAATCATGGAGGAAGGAAATGGTTGAATTCAAAACTTCTGCATACAGCATGTGTGTGTGTGAAGTATTGTAAATGCGTACAGAGTGACCAGTTGTGTGGCCGAATGTTACTAAAGGATACAGATGGTCTTTCACTTTGAAGACATTAATTGACAATGGCTGGGTTCACATTCAGCATCATTGATTTTTCCTCGCAAATGAAAAAATGAGGATGCATGGCATGTGACTGTTGTACACTTCATACATCAGTGGACAGTATTTTTCACTGGCTTGAGGTGAAACTGTTCAGGTGATGATCTGGATCAAATCTTGGATCACTCTAAATTTTTCGTGAAATTAACATTATGGTAAATGGTGCTTGGCGGATGTCTATGCTCTATGAGTGCACTTCTAGCTTCAGTCATGTATTGTATCTTAATTGCTAAATAATCCAGTTTATTATATACACCAAATACATTTTTTTTTTTTTTTTTTTTTTTTTATTTATACAAAACCCAATCCCGCCAACTACGGTCAAGAATGACAAACAGCGCTGGAGGGGATTCAAAAATCTCACAAAAACAAAATACAACAGGCAAAGAGCATGCACAGCAACATCAATAAGACTTTAGAAAAAGATGCCTAGAAATGTGCTGGGGAAATCTGAACTGTAATACATGAAGCCGTGGACGATGTCTGGCCAATCAAGACATGATGTACGATCAAGAAATGATGTTGTGAATGTTTATATGTTCTATCGGGCACATCCACCACAAGCCTTGGCTTACTGGCTTACAGGATGATGCCTCCACACATGTTCCATTCCATAAAAACACGAATAGCCTCTATATTTATTGTGCGGGGAAATAAATGTTGTTTTGAATTGGATTGAGGCAACTGCTATAATATAGGTCATTTTCAAACGTGAGTGACACGACAATCGGAGAGTCAGAAGGGCACATATTTTCCCACATGGAGGTTATGAATGGATCATAACTACCATACTAGGTATAATGTAGGACTGGCATGTGCCATTAACAGTTGGATTTGACTTCTACAATTTGTTAAGTAAATTATGATTAAAAAAAGGTGCGTGAGTGAAACGACAAATATTGGACATGGGTTTCTGAGCCTACAGTACATTTACAGTATAGTGTGTATTTCCACCCGGCCTGCACATGTATTTCTTGACATCATCTATCCATGCCATTATGGGAATGCCTTCTTCCTCTGCTGCCTTCCATTGTCTGTCGGCTGATTTGTCGATTCAAGGCTGTTCTCCTTCCTAGTGATATGGCTTAGCCATCGTCCCGATAATGACCAAGAATGGGGCTCAGTTGTCTCTCATAAGGGACTGATGACGTTTTTATCCTAGCAGGACCTTTCTCAGAATGACAGGGACAATACAAATAGGACGGGTGGAGTAACAGGGACATGGATGACAGACATACGACAAGGGGGGGGGTAGCTGGTAGGGTGAGATCAAAGAGAAGGACAGGGATTTGGGTAGGGATTACATGCAGGTAGTGGATGGACAGGAAACATCAGAGGGGAAAGAGAGAAGTGGGGGAGTGAACACAAAATAGGGATTATAGGTACTGGTAAACAAGCAAGATGTTGCTACCAGTAATCATTCCCCTCCTGGATGTTGAGGCCATGTGGTTGAATTGTCGGAAGATGCTTCATCCACATTTTCCCACAGCATCACTAAGGTGAGTGCCAGAACACACATATCTGATATGGAATGATTGGGGAGATTGAAGTCACACCCAAGAGGCGTGTCCAAATGACTAATGTTGATGTTAGACCTATGGCCGTAGAGAAGATCTCAGTGGTATACTGATTGAACTAATGCTTGGTTATGAATTGACTGCTAGAATACACTCCTATTCAATGATCCAACACGTGTTAGCACATACCGTACATGTGTGTATATGTAATGAAGATGTGATTCGGCCAAATGCATCCATGTAAGGCGTACATTGTACTACACTCAACCACAGAGCCTTGTGCAGCACCTAGAAATATTAACTGTGGTACGTTCCTTTGTCGAATGACAGCCACACGACGAACGGTGAATGCTGATTCTTATGCATACGTAGACTTATAATGTATACTTTGCATAATTTGTGTGGACAGTGAACCGATCCCAGTATATCGCTCTGAATGATTCTCTCCTGGATCACATAGATTTCTAAATTGGATGGCCATGGTGTACGGGAATGATGGGGCTGTCACGGAGGCAGTGAATTATTCAGTGTGGACTCTGGAGATCCTCACTCTTCAGTCCTTAGACTGTGTGCCGAGGGTGCTGATCAACCTTGCTACATGTAAATGTACATGTAGGTGACCTTATTTACACAAGACAGCATGTCGTTAATGCATGGTTTAACAAGGTGCATAATACTGTCTATGCTTTCAAAAACTGGCAAATGTCATCAACATAGTAGACAAAATTTATTTTGAAAATTTTTTTGGGGGAGTTATTTTTGCCCGCCTTTTGATTGATAGTTTCAAAAGCCGCGTTTGCACTGGACAAAAATTTAACTGAGACGATGGTTAAATTTCTAATAGTCAAATTTGACCGTCGTTCCCACTTGGAGTTTTGAGTCGGTCAAATTTATCGAGACGATGGTTAAAGTAACCGAGCTGGCAATATAACGGCTAATGAAGGTCAAGTGTCAGCCGGATACACAATTTACGTGTGTACATTTAGCGTGATACGAAGCAGACGCTGTGCACAATGCAACATGTACGTGTTATGTCTTAGGCCGGATGTGGTTTTTTACCTAGTGGTGTGTTTCCACTGGACTAATCGGCTCGGTTAAACTTACCTGGTCACTTTTACTGGGCAGAGGTTGGCCGGTAAAAATACTGGTAACCATTCGGCTCAGTTAAATTAACCGAGAGGAAATTTAACTGGGCCTTTTCCACTGGACTTAAAATGGGAAAAGTAACCATCGTCTCGGTTACTTTGACCAAAATAAGTCCAGTGGAAATGTGGCTTTAGTGTTCCTTTCATGTGGCGGGCTATGAACATGAAGTGAGACTGATAATGTACTGTACATCTGTCTTGAGGTGTGTTTCTATGCAATTGTTACGCTTGATAATGGTTCGTCACTGGTTTTCACATACATGTACAGTTTGTATGGTTGTACATGTACATTTACATGTACATGTAGATTTAAATCTTAAAATTTAGTGGGCCTGACGTTTCGATCCTAGCAAGACCTTTCTCAAAAAGAGAAAGGTCCTGCTAGGATCGAAACTTCAGGCCCACTAAATTTTAAGATTTACATTTTGGTAATTTTAGTCAGTAAGCAGTTTGCAACATTTTTGTATATCACATGTAGATTTAGTTTATTTATGAACAAGTAACGGTTCAAATACGTACATATACACATGTAGGTCACCTCATTTAATTATAAACAAGACAGCATGCAGTCTGATGTACATGTACAAATTACCCTGGAGATGTTAACTTACAACCACTTTGCATGTTCTGAGTACCCTTTGCACATGTTATGTACGGTACATGTACATGTACATGTACATGTACATGTGCCTCTGTACATGTATACATGTACACGTGTGCAATTTACGGTGATATATACAAAAATGTTGCAAACTGCTTACTGACTAAAGGTGATATGTTGCAAACTGCTTACTGACTAAAATTACCAAAATGTAAATCTAAAATTTACTGCTTACTGACTAAAATTACCAAAATGTAAATCTTAAAATTTAGTGGGTCTGACGTTTCGATCGAAACGTCAGGCCCACTAAATTTTAAGGTGTGCAATTTATGTTTATTTACAGAGCATGTGGTTTTTACATTTGCATATGTACACTTGCTATTATAAATGCAGAAGTAAAATGCAGATGCCGGTAATGGTGAATCCTTAACAGGTTTTAGGCTGCCACAAAAAAATTCAGAAATGAAATAAGTATTGTACAGAATGTGTAATAGGAGACCTCCTGTTGGTTGCAAATTTCATCGAAAATGTCTTCACTTAAATGTCAATTTTTTCCCCAGATGGACAAGGCACTGTACTGGATAATGGGTGTAAACACTCTTGCTGCAGAGAGCACTCAGGTCAAACAAGAATCCATAATTCTTGCTAACAATTCATGTGATTCATAAGCCATGTCTGATTTGGGTTAGGGTCAGCAGTAATGCTGCATTCTCCAAGTGAGCATCTCCCATAGACTTGTGTGTAATTAGAAGCTGAAGCCAATCAATGACAGGTCAAATAGAAGTTGGTCACAATCTTTGTACATGTGTACATGTAAGTGATCATAATCCATGTCTGAAATCATCAGTAATGGGACACTCTGAGCTAGGAGAATTAGCTGCAGTCACTAAGCTAGCATCTTCCATAGACCTATGTGTAATTAGAAGCCGTAGCCAATCCATCACAGGTCAAATAGAAGTTGGTCACAGTCTCACTTTGCAAGTGGTCATACGCCATGTCTGAAATATTAGTATCTCCCATAGACTTATGTGTAATTAGAAGCCGTAGCCAATCCATCACAGGTCAAATAGAAGTTGGTCACAGTCTCACTTGTCTGAAATATTAGTATCTCCCATAGACTTATGTGTAATTAGAAGCCGTAGCCAATCAATCGCAGGTCAAATAGAAGTTGGTCACAGTCCACTTGTCTGAAATATTAGTATCTCCCATAGACTTATGTGTAATTAGAAGCCGTAGCCAATGAAGCACAGGTCATATTTATCATAATTTCTCGAAGGAGACATTCCTTTGAGAAATGTCCTGTGAGGCCCTCCAAATGTTTTGAATACATTCAGGTTTTTACTGCCTTTTTGAAACAAATTATTCATCAACTCTGATCATTCTACCAAGTACATGTACTGTAACCCAATGAAAGCCAGTCACCTTCTTTTAATAGGCTGGTGACACTTTTTTTGTTCCAAGAGATGAAAATCGAGGTGAGATGTTATCAATCAGAGGAAGTAGACATTTATATTTACATTGGTTTTGATTTCATTTTCCAGGATAAAATTATGCACTTTACATGTCACAGCAATGCACAGAGAAATACTGTAAGATCGTGTATTCTCAAAATTTAGTGGGCCTGACGTTTCGATCCTGGCAGGACCTTTCTCTTTTGGATTTTGGTAATTTTAGTCAGTAAGCAGTTTACAACATTTTTGTATCACTTTAAGATCATGTATTCTGCAAAATGGCTCAGAGTTTTATTTACAGAACATTCCAACCTTAAGTATTGTATTGGTTTTCAGGGTTTTTTTGCACAAAAACTTACCGTACCAAGTAAAAACCCTTCTTTTTTTTCAGATTTAAATAACTGCAGGGAGCCGGCTTGTTGACAATGCATTATTATGCGCACTGCTTTGGTAGCCAAACAAAACTGGCTTTGTCAAAGGAGTTTTCTTGGCGATATCCCCTAATTTTTGTCTTTTTACTTCCGTGATGGAACTGCTAGCAATCTGCACAGTGTGACATGTGTGATTTGTCAGAATTTACAGTACCGGTAGCACACTGAAGCTGATTTATACTCGTGATCCAACTCGTCTGCAGACCCTTGGGAAAGGGCAGAAAACTAAAGTCCTGTCCCATCCCTGTATGGTTTTCGCCCTTTTTCAAGGACTCGTTTTTAAAATGGTCAAACATATAGGATCAGAAATGTCGGGCCCTCTTAATACTTGTGACCATTGTACACTTACAAGATGGAAGATGCTTAATTTTAGTCAGTCAGTCAGTGATGTGATTCCTGGAGATATGGCAGTTAGTGGTTGAATGCTTTTGACTACCGTAGTTGACTATTAGGGACGGCAACTCAGGTGGTAGTGACTTTAAAGAACAACGGTATGTAAAACCACAGGTCTCGGGTTCATGTCCAGGTCCAGTCAAATTTTGTTCTTTACCGTTTTTCACGATTGAAGCTTCGCGGTGAACTTCAGGTGCTTGCATTGCTGCTGAAAGCTTGGCCATTAGGCGTGTTCCCCCCAACGATTTTATTTCGTGTGTGGACGCGAAAAAGCTCACCAGTAAGTGCGATTCAAA
>OX465115.1:1462042-1477987 GCA_949987565.1 Luidia sarsii
GTGGGTAACATTCCAATGGGTAAATCTTCCCGGTGTCCGCACTTGGACTTTTCGACTCGGGTAAACTAACCGAGACGATGGGTAAAACTAACCGACTCATGTACATGTGCATGTACTGTAGGTACACAAACACGTTGTTACCCTGTGCCCGCACCGCACGAGTCTTGCATGCAGTAACGTAACGTGCGGGGCGCCGGATGTGGTTTTTTACCGAGTCGTTTACCGATACGTCGTGTCCGGATTGGACTTATCGACTCGGTTAAACTGACCTGGTCAATTTAACCGGGCAGAAGTTGGTCGGTGAAACTACCCACTGGAGTCGGGTAAGTTACCTGGGAGGAAAACTTCCTGGGCTGTCCGCACTGGACTTAAAATGGTCAATTTACCCATTTGCTCGGTTAGTTTACCCATTTTAAGTCCAGTGCGGACGCGGCTTTATTCCCTTTGACAGCTGTGAATGGCGTCAAGGCCAAGAAGACCGATGACTTCATTGCGGAGCAGAGAGAGTTGTCGCGGATGTCGCAGGTTCAGACGGTCAGCAACGAGAGCAGCGTTAAGGTACATTTTGTCTAGACATTACCTTAAAATTTGTTAGTGAGGATTTGTCAGGACACATGTAGCACACAATGTGTGTTTGTGTGATACATGTGTTTGTCAAAGTGATGAACAACAAACCTGGATTTAATTTCGTAGAGCCGCTTAAGCGTGGAAATCTGCTAAGCAGGAAAAGTCTTCCTTGTGTAAACAGGATTACAAACCACTCTTCGATGTGATGTCAATTGCTTCTGACTTGTATTCCTCTCTTCTATACTTAGCATGAAACCAAAATGATATACAAAAATGTTGCAAACTGCTTACTGACTAGAATTACCAAAATGCAAATCTTAAAATTTAGTGGGCCTGATGTTTCGATCCCAGCAGGACCTTTCTCAAAGGCAGAGAAAGCCTTTGAGAAAGTTCTTTGCCTAAATTGAATAAGAAATAAAATTAAAATTTGAGAAAGGTCTTTGCCTTTGAGAAAGGTCGTGCTAGGATCGAAACGTCAGGCCCTACTAAATTTTGAGATGAAACAAAAGTGAAGTTTTTGTTGGCAAGGTGATCTTATGAATCATGACTTATTGTGCTTCAGCAAATTTGGGTGCTTTTAAAAGCAACTCTATGAATTTGGCCCCTGGACCCAATTTCATGGAGCCGCTTAAGCATGAGAATCTGCTAGGCATGACAAAGTCTTCCCCATGCAAACAGGATTACAAACCACATTACGATGCTATGTTGATTGCATCTGACTGTCAATTGCACTACACTTTACTTAGCGTGATACAAAAGTGAAGTTTGGGTTGGCAAATTGTTCTCTTGAATCATGATATTTTGTGCTTAAGCGGCTCTATGACATTTTACAAATCTTGTACCATGCCACAGTTTTTTTGAAAATACGGGAAATGAAACCCACCCTTTCTACTGATTTTTTTTTCTCAAAGCAAACAAATTTACTTACAAAACAGAATATAAGTGGAAAGGGTGATCAAAGTCACATATTCAAACAGAATATGCAGCAAAGATGTCACAGTTTAAAACTTGTTTACTAATGTAAGAAAGTTGTTCCACCAACCTTAAAATTGGGTTAACATTTAGTCATAGGTCTTATTTTTAAACATTTAAACAATTTCTCTGCCTTTGTGAAAGGTCCTGCTATGATCAAAACGTCAGGCCCTCTAACTTTTGACATTGAACAATTTTATTTGATATTTGCAAATTTGTTAAGATGCCAACCCCCCCCCCCCCCCCCGTTTTTTTTTTTTTTTTTCAAGATGCCAAAAAGTAAACATTTTTATATTGACCAGCCTTTTTTTTTTTTTTTCTTTGACAGGATGACAGCTATTACAATGTTAGTGTCGGTCCCTCGAAGACAGAGGCAGGGTAAGTGATTTCCCAAATGCTGTCCACTCCTCTTTCTGTCTTCCCTCCTCCTCCTCCTCGTCCTCCTCCTCCTCCTCCTCCTCCTCATGTACCTACCTCCTTTCTCTCTCTCTCTGAGATGTAAACAGATTCTCAGACGGTCTCTCATAGTCAAGATTCTCTGTGATATTTTTGTACTTTCTCAGAAATGCCGCATTCCACGGCTGCCATGGATTGTACACAGTTCGTTGTCCAGTGCTGTTTTCACATGTTCACGGATGTACATGTAGTGGTACATGCACCCTATGGTTCATTCTAAATTCTCTTTTGTTTTGTTTTCAGCTATGGTTACTTTTTATTGGCCCTACTTTAAAATGGGGTCAGCTGAGATGAAGTTGGAGTAGGGCTATGTTTTGCCAAATGCTTGCTAACATTACTGTTCTCTTTTTTCAAATAAAGGAAAAACTGACTGGCAACTTTTAAAGAAAATGAAAAATATCTAAAAAAAACAAACTTATGTTTTTTTCCCCATCTTCATTCAATTTCTACTGTGTGGAGCTCACAATTTGTTTTCACTAGTGCTTTTTATTAGCCACTTTGTGTCAGTTACACGGCAAGATGATTGAAGCAGACAATTTTCTTTTGACGTGAAATCCTGAACAGATGAGTTCTCATTGATTATTGTGCGCCTAACCAGTGTGCAATTTCATGGCTCAACTTAATGCAGAATGTATGCCTACAGGATGCTGTAAGCACAGAATTCATTTCATGGTTCGCTTCTGCGCATAAGCAAGGATACAGCGCTGAGCTAATGCAGAATTTCTGTGGGTAATGGTCCATGTAGGTTTTTTGTATTGCAACAAGAGAGGTAAATGGTGGTCATTCGTTGAATATGACAACCTAAATTTCAACGGTGACCACGAATTCAGACAAAACCCCTATAAAAAATATTTTCACTGATACAGGTTTGGGTGAGGTATAGTTTTCAACCCACTTTGCTGAGATTAATTCGCAAACTGCAAAGATTTCTTTTGCATTCCAAAATTGGTTTAGATTGACTCAATTGTGTCTTTCAGGCACAGCAACTTTTCAGCAAAATCTGAAGACCTGGGGTGAAATGATTTGGTCTGACATGGAAAGACCCATTTTCATTTTGGTCATTTAAGCACAACTTCAAATTCAAGAAGTCCTGTAATTCCCGAGATTGCCCGCAATGTAATGTAGTCACCAAGCTGAAATGTTCTCTCCTGCGCAACCCCCGAAGATGACTGGGTGTCACAGACATTTCTTCCTTTTCCTTCTTCTTCTTTCTCTTCTGGCCGCCAAATTTCCGCTGCTAACGATTTCCTCCCATTAGTCGAGGATTCCGGCAGCGATGGTCCCAAAGTTTCCGCATCGAGAGAACGTCTTACAAGTAGAGTGCCTCCTTGGATTTTTGTTCTCTTTCTCCTTTTCCCCTCCCCCCCCCACTTCTCCTCAGTTTAGATGTCAATGTCTTTCCTGTGTGTGCCCTGTTTTGTGGCTAGTTTGTGGCGACAACATGTTCGAATACTCTCATTTTTTTTTTCTCAGGAGGTGTAGTTCTGAGAAGAACTGGAGGGACTCACTAGGGCCGTTCCCACTACGAAAATAATTGCGATTTGAATCACGATTATAAAAACATTTTTGGGGAGTCGTGTCCATACAGGCCAAAAAATCGCATTGCATTGATTTTGGTTAGCAGTTGTGGTCAAATGGAGGGTGTGTCCTTGAGGGTAGACCACGCAGGGAAACACTTCCTGTCAGTCAGAGTGTGAGCGGTACAATATGGGATTAAAAAAACCCCAGTGTGATTCATTAGAGCGTTCTCACACACACCGCATCTCAAATAATATGCGATTATTTGAAAAAGTCTCACTCTTAGTGGAGTCCGAATCACGATTCAAATCCAACTAATGATCACGTTTATTGTGTCCACACACGCAAAAAAAGTTTGAATCGCGATTCAAATTGCGATCAAATTAATCCTGTTTATTTGGTGTGGTGGAAACGGCCGTTATCTCTCATTTCTTTTCAGTAGGTGTGGTTCTGAGAAGAACTGAAGGGACTCAGTGTTTTTTTTTAACAGTACCATGTCTGTTGGCAGGGGGCTTTCACAGTAGGAGGTTCTTGGGTTTAAATTCTGGTCCAGTAAATCTGTGACCCGGTACAGCATAATGAGGAATAACCCCACTTTTAAGATTTTGAGGTTTTCTAATGTTTTCTAATGATGTGAAAGAGTATACCATGAGCTTTCAAATAATATCAAAATATAATATCCTCTAATACTTAAAATCTCTGAAAATAAAAAAAATAAAAAATTGATTTGTAATCGAATTGTGAAGATACTTTAACTTCAGGCGTTTTTTACTCAAAAAGTGTTTGGGTGGGATATTCCCCATGTCGTTGTGTCGGGTCACATACATGTATGTGCTCTGCTGTATATCTCATTTAGGACTGTGCAAATTTTGAATGACTTACAAAATCTGAAAAGACTGGTCCCTTTGTTCTTCTCAGAGCCGCACACACTCAAGAAAGAGATTCATTGCATGCTATCGATGGCTATTTTGTGAATTTCTCCCCTCACCGTGAATAGCCCGAAATCTCATCTACATGTATATACCATTGATTCCCATCTTAAAACCCAAGGCCCTTTGTTTTTTCATTTGATACGAGAGGTCTGTCCTTCTCTCCCCTTCCTCCCCGAGTGTCCCAGCCCTTCCCCTCTGCTGTTACCCAGTAGGCCTTCTCACACTGCACTGCAATTTCTTGGGAATCTTCTTAAAAACCCCACCGATGATCCACGCTGCAACCAATTTCTCTCGCTCTTGGAGATTTTGCTCCGACGATTCACCCCGAGTGTCAAACTCAGCATCCACTGCTGGTCTTGGTCACTCACAGGACAGCGCAAAATCCTGGCTGCTAGCTAAACCTGCCTCAACTCACCCTTGTTCCTATTTCAAATAAACAAAGGAATTGGTTGACCGTTGAATTGCATCTGACTGGTCGCCCCCACCCCGGCAAAGACTAGTTGACCTATTAGGGAAGGCCACCATCTAAGGGCTGGATAGCTCAGATGGAAGAGCACTGGTACGTAAATCCAGAGGTCTCGGGTTCATGTCCCGGTCCAGTCAAAGTTTTCTTTGCCAATTTTTCAATTTGTTCCTATTTCCTGGGAAATACCCATAAACCCAGTGTAAGTGCATGTGCTTGAACCCTGCTCCCAAGCAGGGTTGGTATATCCTTGGGGTTAAGCTATTGCTGAGGTAAGCGACTGTTGTGTGAAAAGGCCTCATAAGTATATAGTTCCTTGCCTGCACTCCCCTCCCCCCCTTTTTGTTACAAAATGTCTCAATCTGTCAAATTTTGATGGTATTAGTTATCAAAATGATGAGCTTGCCAACATTTTATTCCCCCTTTTTTTGTTTATCCGTTGTTTTTAAACCCTGGTTTTCGTTTGCTCGTTCATTTGTTGGTGTTTCCCATAGTTTGTGTTTTAAACCAAGTTAGGGAAAACTTACCTGTTCTTGGAAAATCTAGACAATCTGAAAGAAATGAATGGCAAAGAAAGTTTTACCGCCTGGGCTGCCCAGGGGTTGATTTCACGAAGCCTTACGAGGCATCGTAACTCAACTTACGTTGTGATAGGCGGTATGGTTTCTGTGCATCTCTCATCATCTTGCGATTGATCGCAAGTTACGATGAGTTTGGTGAAATTGACGGCTGGTCTGTCTATTGATTTGTTTTGATATTGTTATGTTTTGCATTTGTTTATTCATTTGCTCATTAAGTTGTCAGTTTTATTTATTTATTTGTTTATTTATTTATTTATTAATCATTTCGTTTGGTTGCTTGTCTGTTTAATTCCCTCAACCTTAATTTTCACAAAATCATGATGATCTACTGGCTCTTGCATGTAGGCCATATTACACAGTATCTAAACCTGCACTGTTACCATGGTTACTGGTGGTTTACATTCGAAAGATGCAGCACTGCTAGGATGCAGACGAAACCCCAGACGTCTAATCCTTAAGGGCCCCTTAAAATTAAATGGATCGAACCTCACTTGAGGCTGTGGCTCAGGCCTTGTCTCTGTCATTCACAATCTCTATCATATAGATGTATAAATAAGACTTAAGGCTTTGCATGGTGGGTGAATCAAGATTGGGAGGTTTGCAGTGACACCGTGTATAAGGTCTCTTAAAGAAGAGGTGTGGTTATGAAAAGAACCTACTATCTGGTTATGGCTTTGAGGAGGCAAAGCTCATCCTGCTGAAGACCTGGATTGCAAATGCGAAGCCGTAGCCACAAAGCTTGGCAGTTGGGACAGGCGTGCCTGTAGAAGACCCAGGAAGCCATAGCCCAAGCCAGGGGGGTGGGGTGTCCTTGGGCATGATGGTAACCCGCTTGGCCTGATGTCCCCCTTGGAACTGAAGGAAAAACACTGCTCCCCTTTTTTTTTACCGTGAGGGCTCAGATACAATGTACACCTGTTGTTGGCAGCAGACCTGCCATCACTAGTGGTCCCTCTTAGGATCCGTGCTTGTGCTCAGCACACAACCGGACCAAGCAAAAATGACTCTCCTGGCATCTCAGTCTCCAAGTCTAAGGACTCGGACTGATCAAGAGAAAGGGTACCTGGGAGAGGCGGTGCTGAGGGTTGTCACACAGGGTCAGAGGCATGCTTTGGTGTCGGCCCCATGCATGAGCCTGTACTCCCATTGCATGCCTTCAGGGGCCAATTTTGTAGAGCCGCTTCAGCGTGAAAATCTGCTAAGCAGGAAAAAAAGTCTCCCTCGTGTAAATTCCAAACCAAAGTGTGAAAGTCAATTGCTTTGGACTGGGTATTCACCTCTTCTTTTACAATAGTCAAGTTTGGTTTGGCAAAGGTGATCCGACTGTATGGATGACGACTTTTTCGAAATTTTGGCACTTATGGATTTATCCCAGTACTCTTTGCCATCCTCAAAATGTATACCATTGTTACAAAGTGACCAAACATGTACAAGTACTGTACTGTGTACCTTTGTTATTATGAAGGATTGTGGAAGGACAAAAAGAAGCACCCTTGGAAGGTTTATAAAGTGTATGCTAAGCTGGTGCATGCATCTGATTCTACCGTGGAGTGAATTTTTGTTTTAAGCAGTCAGGATAGACCTGTCTACCTCACTCTCATGACTCTTCCTTTGCTTTCAGGTTCGACAACTTCTACGAGAATCCCACAGGGCAGAAGATCCCGCCAGTGCCTTCCACCTCTCGCCCGAACATCAGGAACATCCAGGACGATCCCTTAGTCTACGAGGAACCGGATCCAGTGAGTACCGGGGATCCCTGGAGAGAGACGGCAGTTAATGGTTTGCCATGCTGCGCTGGCCCGTTTTTCTGTGGCCTGGGCCCAATTTCATAGAGCCGCTTTAGCGTGAAAATCAGTACAAGTCTTCCTCGTGTATAAGCAAGGATTACAAGCTGCCCTGCAACGTGATGTCCATTGCTTTTGATTTGTATTCCACTCTTCTTTACTTAGCGTGAAAGAAAAGTGAAGTTTTGGTTGGCAAGGGGATCCTGTGGCTCATGAGTTTTTGCGCTTAAGCACATTTTGGCGCTTAAGCGGCGCTATGAAATTGGCCCCAGGTGTGAGGCAGTTAATGACCGTGATACAGGTTTCTTTGATAATGTGCCCTTTTTTTTCCTTCTTCAAAACTTGCCCCAAAACACTCAGGAACAATAGATACCTGTAAAATAAATCAATGAAGTAAATAAAAAAAATAAAAAAATCCAAATTGCTCACCGACTAAAATGACCTGCGATATATAAATCTCAAAAAGTTGAATTCAACGTTTGGGGTAGTGTGTACTCTGCCCGTCGTCACTTGAGTTACTGGCTCTTTTCAGAGCCACACTCCTTCTCGAAAGAGAAGTGCTACATTATTATCAGTATTTATTATGACCAAATCGCAGCTGAAAGCCGAATCACATGGAATATCACATTATGAAGACCATCAAAATAACACATCAAGGGTTAATGTGAGAAAACAAAAATAATTAGAATTTAATTTCATGATTTAGTAAAAAAAATTGCAACAATTAAAAACATGCAGAGTTTGTTGATTTCTCCCCCCCCCCCCCCAAAATAAATATGGTGTCACTGCAAACTTTCCGCTCAGTATTGGCAGCTTGCAAACCTTCAAGTCTTGTCTCTTCTTGTAGGTGCCGGCCAAAGTGACGTCCAAGGCATCCACCATGCCAGCCATGTCCAGGCAGACAGGCGTGGAGCGGGAGGCATCAGACAGCGGTGGCACCTTCGTCTCCTTTCACTCCAGCTCCTCCTCCCAGCAGTACGATGACTTGGACACCTACGAGGACGTGGACGACAAAGACAACTGTAGGGCCGACCCTTTTTTTGTCCCTCCCCTTTTTTTGTTTCCCCCCTCTCTCCCGGCCTCTCACCTCTCCCTGTCTCTCTCTCTCTCTTTGTCTCCCTGTCCCTTTGCTTACTCTCTCAACTGTATCTCTCATGATGAAGGGTAGGGGCCAATTTCATAGACCCACTTGAGCACTGCAATTTGCTTAAAGCTATACAGAAATAAAAAAATCACTCGGGTTGAATAAATCAGTTTTGTTATAAAACCCAATGTGTCTATCCTTTTTGAGACCAAAAATTCTTAATTTAGCAGAAAAACCCACATTTTTTTGGTCCAAAAATTGTGCGCCCCACTTTGGAGTCGAACTTACTATGTCACATACAGAATGTACTTTTCATGAAAATGGCAGCATTCCAAGTGCTAAAAGTTCACAGCATGTCTGATACTGGTATTTACTTCCACTTGAGTATTAAAGTTAATTTGACAAAATGTGTAGGGGCTTTAAGCAGCTCTACGAAATTGGACCCTGATCGTAAAACCTTTGAAAATTCTATTTACAGAGACCATCATTATTTTGTGTATTGACATCACTTTTCCTGTTTTTCCTGTCCTCACCAGACGACAGTGATGACAGCTTAACCTCCTATGACTCTTACGATGAGGAGGAAATAGAGAGGCACAAAAACACGACGTACGTGAGCAGCACTTCCCTGATTGTTTTCTGTCCCTGTGAAAAAAAATATAAGCGCTACTTTTGTATGCAGTAGCCTTCATGCAAAATCGACCAAAGCAAGGCTGAAAAGCCACTCAAGGTTATAGGGGCTAAAGAAAGAAGGAGATAGTAGGGAGGGACTCAGGAAGGCTGGAGATAGATATTGACATTTCTTTTAAAAATGGCAAGATCGTAGACAGGGGGAAAGCAAGCACCAGGGAGGGAATTCCAGCTGGAGGCAGAATGGGGGGAGAAGCTGTTCCGATACCTTTCCATTCTTACCTCTCTCCTCCTCTCTCCATCTCTCCCTTTCCCCCCTCTCACCTCTCATACTTTGTCTCCCTCTCATCCCTCTTTCTCCCCTTCTCTCTGTCTCCTATCCCTGTATTTCCCTTTCTCTCTCTCCCTCTGTCTTTCGTTGTCTCACCTTCTTTCCCCTCACTTCCCTTCTCTCTCCCCTTCCTTCTCTTTTCCCTCTCTCCTCTCTCCCTCTCTCTTACTTTACCTCTCCCTCTCCCATACTGTCTCCCTCTCAACACCCTTCTTTCTTCCCTTCTCTCTATCTCTTTCCCCTGTCTTTTCCTCTCTCTGTCTTTCCCTTTCTCCTCCTCGCTTCCCTTCTCTCTCCCCCCCTTCGCTCTCTATCTCTTCCCTCTTCCTTCCCTCTCTCTATGTCTCTCCTTTCCTCTCTCTCTATCTCTTCCCTCTCTCTTCCCTATCTCTGTGTCTCTCCATTCCTCTTCATCTCTTCCTCTTCCTCTCTCTCTGTCTCCGTCTGTCTCCCCTTCCCCTGTCTCTCTGTGTTCTTCCCTATCTCTCTGTCTCTGTCTCTCCCTTCTCTCTCTATCTTTTCCTCTCTCTCTGTCTGTCTGTCTGTCTGTCTCCATTTCCTCTCTATGTCTTCCTCTCTCTGTGTCTCTGTCTCTGTCTCTCCCTTCCTCTCTCTCTCTCTCTCTCTCTTTCTGTCTCTCTGTCTCTCCATTCACCACAGCATGGACTCCAACGCCAACAAGACCAAGCCCAAGGTGGAGGAAAAGACAGACCGGGACAAGCTGGCCATCTTCCGCAAGCGCTTCGAGGGGGACGCCGACCAGATGGGCCTGCTGCACATCTGCAAGAAGGGCATGACCATCTCCAAGAAGTCGTTTGGCGCCTGGAACAAGCGCTACTGCGTGGCCCGGGACATGCGGCTCCAGTGCTTCAAGAAGTGCGACTCTAAGCAGCCGGCCCAGGAGCTGCTGCTGCTGGGCAACACGGTGGCCTACCTGGGCCAGGAGGGCAAGCAGTCCAACGTGCTCAGCATCAGCCACCCCAGCCGCGGCACGGAGTTCTTCAGCGCTGAGTCCAAGGAGGAGGCCAACAAGTGGGTGGAGGTGGGTCGCCCGGCATCTCTTTGAGTTTGGACAAGGCGCAGAAGTAGAGTCCAGAAAAAAGAAACCCAACAACCTCCATCCTCCGTCCTCTCAGTTTCTCGCCCTTTTTCTCTCTTTCCTCTGCCTTTGAGAAAGGTCCTGCTAGGATCGAAACGTCCTGCTAGGATCGAAATGTCAGGCCCCCCAATTTTTAGATTTGGGTATTTTTAGTCAGTAAGCAGTTTGCAACATTTTTGTATATCACTTTAAGTCTTTCCTCTATGGTGATATCCAAAATTGTTGCAAACTGCTTACTGACTAAAATTACCAAAATGCAAATCTTAAAATTTAGTGGGCCTGACGTTTCGATCCTAGCAGGACCTTTCTCAAAGGCAGAGGGTTCCTCTATGGTTAGTTTTGCTCGACGTTGAGCTTTGGCTTCATTCAATCCTATGGCATGCCCTCTCCCACCTCCAGTTCACCCACAAGGGGCTTGTCGCCTGCCAGTCAAGTGTGGCAGCGCGTATTCTAAGTGCCATTGGTTCTGCGGTAGGAGAGGGATGAGAGGGTCACGAATAGGTAGATTGAGATGAGTCTCCTTCTCGGTAAAAAAAAAAATCAAACCCACTCCCACCATCCCTTCCTCCCAATAACCCAGTGGTACATGTACCTCTATAACCTCCACCGAATCCATGAACGCTCTCCGAATTGTGGGGAACAGGGATGTGGAAAGTTTGCAGTGACACTGTGTAAGTCATTCCTTTCCAGATCTAAAATGTTGAAAATGTACGTGTAAGTATCGTGTGTCTGTTGTTTGCCAGGTAACCTGTGACACCTTACTTATCCTTGGGCATTTTCCTAGGAAGCTTAAAAACTTTCCTATTCACTTCCTGGTCCCCACAGTAAGGAAGTACACCCGGTATGTACGTGCAAGACAATAGGCCCTCTCCCAGTTGACGTCATTACCCCCCCTCCCCCCCCCGGCCCTCGGCCATTTCAAAAGGTCAAACAGATTTGGATGTTTTTCATACCCAGACTGTCACAAAAGAAAGTATTTTTGCAGAAAATACTTCCCTAACTTGACTCGGTTCCTTTGTCCTCCGGGGAGTTTATATATAAGTTTATAGAAGTATTACTAGACTGTGTAGGGAGTCTAGTAATCCCCACTCTAGTGTGGACCACACTATAATTATTGGCAGTCCAGAGCTGTTATTCATGCACAAATAAATTGAAAAATTGGCAATGGAAACTATATTCCCTGCCCTGCCCTGCCCTGTCCTGCCCTGTCCTGCCCTGACCTGCCCTGCCCTGCCCTGCCCTGCCCTGCCCTGATTTGACCTGCCCTGCCCTGCCTTGATCTGCCCTGCCCTGCCCTGCCCTGCCCTGCCCTGCCCTGCCCTGCCCTGCCCTGCCCTGCCCTGCCCTGCCCTGCCCTGCCCTGCCCTGCCCTGCCCTGCCCTGCCCTGCCCTGCCCTGCCCTGCCCTGCCCTGCCCTGCCCTGCCCTGCCCTGCCCTGCCTTGCCCTGCCCTGCCCTGCCCTGCCCTGCCCTGCCCTGCCCTGCCCTGCCCTGCCCTGCCCTGTCCTGCCCTGCCCTGCCCTGCCCTGCCCTGCCCTGCCCTGCCCTGCCTTGCCCTGTCCTACCCTTCCCTTCACTGCACTGCCCTCTCCTCATCTCTCCCCCTCTCTTCTCTGCTATTAACAGGTGTTGAAGGGCTATGCCACCATGGGCAATGAGCTGGTGCCCTCCACAGGCTTCGTGGGCGAAGAGAGCTCGCCAACCATGACAAACACCACGGATGACATCACCAAAAAATGTAAATGCGTGACAATAAAAATTTGAAAACAGGAATTTTGAATGATATTGGCTATACCCTTTCCTACCCCATCCTGTTCACCTTACCCCCTGCTACTTATCCCTTCTACCCCCTCCCTCCCACCCCTCCATCACCATTCCCTGGTTCCCAGCTTTCATCATTGTATCCACTTTGTGCCAGGACCTCTGAATTTGTTGTGTACTCTAGTGAAAACTTTCAAACAAACCAGGAAAATGAAAATTGTTTGGCAAATCTCTGAACAAATGATTAGAATAGCCCCCCCCCCCCACTCCAAAATCGATCGGCCCCTACCATCAGTGCTAACCAGCCTGTGGGTTTGCTTCCAGATAGTCAACTGTCTTTGCCGAATATTTAGAAAGGATGCTGTCCCTGTCTTCTCCTCCTTCTCCTCCAGTGATGAAGATTTTTAAGCGAGAGAAGAAGACCGTTGGCCAGCAGCTAAGCATGGACGACAAAGGAGTCGTCTCAGGTGAGGAAATGAGAGAGTCCGCTACATATTGTGCACAGGATGCTTGGAATCCATTCACTTCAAGTACATTTGTAGAGCTTGGCCTCGCCCCTCATTTAATGCTTTTTAAAAACAAATTAAAAATTTATTTATACAAAACCAAATCCCGCCAACTACGGTCAAGAATGACAAACAGCGCTGGAGGGAATTCAAAAATCTCACAAAAACAAAATACAACAGGCAAAGAGCACGCACAGCAACATCAATAGGACTTTAGAAAAAGATGCCTAGAAATGTGCTGGGAAATCTGAACTGTAATACATGAATCCGTGGACTATGTCTGGCCAAACAAGAAATGATGTACAGCCTCCTTAAAACTCCGAGCCCCTCCTTTGAGGGCTGCCCAATGATATCAGGGGGAAGCCTGACAGCGACTGACAAAAATCTCCTGTTATAGTCCAGCAGAGTCTGGGCTCTTCTTGTATCAGGAGGAAGAGGGTGCTACGGCATACCCCTCCTCTCTCCGGTACGGTCTACCCACAGCTGCTTCATCAGTGGTTATCGCCTGTCAGTCAGGCGTGGTGCCACATTCCCTATGGCCACATGCTCAACAGTACACTGTCCAGTATCCATACAGGTCCGTACTAGAATTTGGGATTTAAGACGTCCGTACTGGAATTCGGGACTCGCGGGTTCGAATCCCACCCGAGCTGCCTGAAATATTTTTATCAGGCACCGGGCAAAGCACTGAGCATTCAGTGTTTACCACGTCGAGTAAGGGCAAAACCTCTTTGAAGTACATTCTCCTCAACGCAAACATCATGTTATATCGATACAGGTGTTGTGAATCTACTACTGGATTATTCCTATAGTGGAACTACAGCAGAAAGGATTGGTTAATCATTAAACGTGATACTCCCGGAGGTTGTCAGTCTAGGAAATCTCTCTCTCTCTCAAAAAAGGTCTGCATCTTCAAGTGTGCTTTCTCCCTCTGCTACCCCCAACCCCTCAACTCCCCAATCCCCCATGCCCAGGCTTCATCAACGTTCTTGGGGCCAAGTACAGCGACAGCAAGTGGCGCAAGAAGTTTGTGACCGTGGAGGAGGGCACCATGGCCCTCTACTCGGAGGACGGGGACAGCTTACAGTTTGAGTTCCCGCTGTTGGGCACCGAGATGAGCCCGGCCGACCCCAAACTCACCCGCCGCAAGATGGCCATGCGGATCTTCAGAGGTGCTGAGACACTGATATACATACAGGTAACAGTTTGCAGACGTGCTAGGATTTTTTGTTTGGGTATCGAGGAGATTGTAATCTGATGAGGGGATGCCATCATTCCACCCATCGTCTGGGGAACAAAGTTCACAGCTCTGATAATAATTGCAGAATTCTGGGCTAACGGCAACCCGCAAGCGCATAATTTATTTCATGGATCGCTTAAGCAAGGATTTGGCGCTTAACGAGCTAGCACGGAATTTTCTGCCCTTATTGGAGGATTTTGCATCCGCAACAGCAGAGGAAAAAGGCAGTCTTTCGTTGAATTTGACGACCTAATTTTCAACGGCGACTGCGAATTCAGACAAAAACCCTAGAAATATTCACCGGCGCAGATTTGGTTATATAGTTTTCGACCCCTTTACCTTTTTGCTTAACCTCCTTAGAAAAAGCATGGATTTTTAGCAGACAACAATGCAAAGATTTTCTTTGGCATTCCAGGCAAGGAAGCGATTCACGCATGCATGTACCGGACGTGAATCATTAGTTTGCTTGACACGGAAGCAAGAAATGATGTTGGCCATGAAATACGCTCACGTTAAATGCAGGAATGTTTACTTCCTGGTGTTAAGGTTGTGTGGTGTATCTGGATTTGGTATGATTGGGCTGTCTCGCTCACTCACTCATTCAACGCACGCCTTTGCCTTTGAAAAAGTTCCTGCAAGGATCGG
The DNA here is from genome assembly GCA_949987565.1 of Luidia sarsii. Taxonomy (NCBI): domain Eukaryota; kingdom Metazoa; phylum Echinodermata; class Asteroidea; order Paxillosida; family Luidiidae; genus Luidia; species Luidia sarsii. The sequence goes on from OX465115.1 coordinate 1,476,611, forward strand.
AACATCATGCCCTCAAACTTTTGAGATTTTATGTATTGCAGGTCATTTTAGTCAGTGAGCAGTTTTTTGTATTAACTTCATTTTTACTCATTCAATCCTCTTCTGACTCTTTCCTTTTATTATCATCCCCCCTCCCAGTTTTTCAACCATCTGGACATGGGACCCTTGCTACAGGTCTACACCAAGATTCTGGACCCCAAGAGGGGCACCTCGTCGCCCCGGCAACAGGGCATGGTGTCCAACATCTTGCGGGCGTTCGAGAAGCAGAACAGCGACAGCGGTGACCAGGTAAACCTCATCCTCCTCAACCCACCCCCCCCCTCGACAACCTCTCTCTCGTCCTTCCTCCTTTCTCCATCTCTCCTCCCAAGGTCATTAGAGGCAACAGTTGTTCTTCTGATTAGGACGGCACGTGGCCTGTGAGAACTGAATCGACTCTCCGCCATCTTGGCACACCGAGAGTCGCGGTTATCCGAGGCAACAGTTCTTCTTCTAAAAAGAGATAGCATGTGGGTTGAAGCCACTGTCGGCCATCTTGGCACTCCCATTGAATCAAGGTCATCATAGGCAAAAGTTCTGAAATGGAAGACCTGTGGACCATGAAAATTGAAGCCACTGTCCGCCATCTTGGCACTCCTCATTAGTCACAGATCAGAGGCAACAGTTCTTCTAAGAAAGATAGCATGTGGGCTGAAGCCACTGTCGGCCATCTTGGCACTCCCATTGAGTCAAAGTCATTATGGGCAAACATTCTAAAAAGGAAAGCATGTGTTCCATGTGAATTGAAGCCACTGTCCGCCATTTGGCACTCCTCATTGGTCACAGATTAGAGGCAACAGTTCTTCTTAAACATCTTGCCACTCCTTGCGAGTCAAGGGCATTAGAGGCGGCAGTTCTTCCCGTGGGTTTTGAGAAGCCACTATCGGCCATCTTGGCATTCCCAATGAGTCACGGTCATTGGAGATGACAGTACTTCTAAAAAGGATAGCATGTGGGGGTGAGAGAACTGAAGCTAATGTTCGCCATCTTGGCACTCTCAATGAATCACGGCATACTCTTTTGAGTGGCCATCTTGGGGCAGACCGACCTTACAGTCTGTTCATTCCAGGTTGAGCTCAACCTCAGCCTCATATGTCATGCCCCTTTCCTCCGGTCAGTCGAAAGTGGCAAACGGATTCCACTTGGCCACATGAACAACAGTACACAGACCCAGACCGATGTTACGAATATGCTTTGAGCTCCTCTTACAGTGAGCTGGATCTCCAATCACCGTGGCCCGTAACAGTAAGAGATAGCACAGTGGTGCTCCCATGGCAGCTATCAATAGCTTGCACAGTCTACACAATTTGTAGTACAACATAGACTGTGTCCTTACAG
>OX465115.1:1478187-1502510 GCA_949987565.1 Luidia sarsii
AACTCTGACCTCTTTATCCATAGCTGTCCTCAAAATTAATTGCTTGGCCGAGTGTCTCAGTGCTACTTGCTTTGTTTCCATAGAAACGTGGCTTGTCACCCTTTTTTGTTGTCAGTTTATTACTGCTTGTAAACCTCTCCATTGGTTCATGCAATTTCTTCCCTCACATTTTGTTCTTTGCTCAATGTGCTATTGTGCTACACTGCGTGCTGTTGAGACCAAGTTGGAAAAAAAGGGGAAAATGTTGGTTGATAATCCCTGATGTACCTCCTGTATCGTGTTGTTGTTAAATTGGTACCGGGGGGGGGGGGGAGAGGGGGTATTTGGTGGTTTTTTTTCTGAATCCCCTTTTTTCCTCTGCGCTTTTGACAGTTTTTGAGAACTAATTATCCTGCTCTATTTGGACTTGACTTTCAATTCGGGAAACCAGAATACCAGGAAAACTATTACCCAAAAATGGTAGCCATTTTGAATTGCAAAGGTTAATGGCCATGTTTCAATTTGATGTGATTTTTACTTTCATGTAATGACTGTCTTAAAATAAAAAAAAAAAAAAAAAAAAATAGATCAGAATGCTGCCATTCTACAAGTTTTGAAAGTATTTTTGATGAACAACTGAGTTTTTAGAATTGATTTTGTTTTTCCCACTTGGTCTGATAGTATATAAACGTGGCAAAAACCATCGATGAAGACTTGTATTTGGAGCTCCTGGACGATCGGGCGAGACCGTCGTCACCCGAAAACCTCAAACCCGAGAAGAAAAAGAAGAAAAGGGCCTTCCTTGTGAGTCTTGTCGCCGCAACCTCCTGGGAGGTCGGAGGTCATGACCTCATGAACGACATTGGAGACAATGCTACATCTGATTCCTCCCATAGATCACTCATTTTTCATCGTGGTTTTACAGCGACAGTCGTCATTCGCCCAAGTCTGTTTCTAGCCGAAAGCATTTTTTTCTCTTCCCCAACATGTTAAAAAAAGGTTTTGCCAAAAGAGAGAAAAAAAAAATGGTTTTGTTTCTTCGCCTTTTGTTTGTCCGCCAATGCATTGCCAGCAAGCAAAATTCATTGAAATCTTTCAAAAATTCATTGAAGTATAGCGGCGCTTCTGTGTATTTTTTAAGTATATGTACTGTACATGGTACATGTAGGAGGTGGAGAGATCTGGTAGCCTGACTTGAATGAATGTTATGGAATGCCCGGTTGCGTGTCAACTGTGGGGGTAACAGACTGTGGTTGTCTTGTCATCGTAGTCTCATCTCGAGACATCAAACTTTAAATTTCTGCACCATCTTCATAAAAAAACACAGCACCATCTCAGACCCGGCTTCATTTTATCCCCCCCTGCCTATTAATACATACAGTTTACCTTTCTCCCTTTTTTCAGTCCTTACATATTGCCTTTGACCAACACCTATCCACTTTCATTGCAGTAGCACAGGACTCTTGTACTAACGATCGGTTCCATTGCAGTGATCAGCTATTGTGTAGCATTTCTCTTTCTCATGTTCCTTCGCAGCCTAACCCAGAAATCATGAGGCCAGCTCCTTTGTAGATAGTCAAAAACCAAGATAACAGTTCACTGAATACATTTTTTTGTATCATTTCCGATGGTTACTATTCACCACTTGCAGCTGGGTGTAGGAACACATGCTGTATGTTTGTGTACGTGTATCCTCAGCTATAATTTTCAACAACTGAACTCATTGTGGGTTATTGATATTGGAGTTTCAAGTACTGGGAAATACTGAGCATGGAACCACTTGCCCTATGCTTCCCGTTGGTCATCAATTCCTATCGGTCACTCTAACAGTCATCAGTTTCCCACTGGTCACTCAAATGGTCCTTGAATGCTGCTGGTCACTCAAATGGTCATTGATTCCCCATCGGTCACTCAAATGTCATCGATTCCACACCGGTCACTCAAATAGTCATCAAATCCCCATCTGTCACTCAAATGGTCATTGATTCCCCATTGGTCACTCAAATGGTCATCAATTCCGCACTGGTCACTCAAATGGTCATTGATTCCCCATCGGTCACTCAAATGTCATCGATTCCACACCGGTCACTCAAATGGTCATTGATTCCCCATCGGTCACTCAAATGTCATCGATTCCACACCGGTCACTCAAATGGTCATCAAATCCCCATCTGTCACTCAAATGTTCATTGATTCCCCATTGGTCACTCAAATGGTCATCGATTCCCCATTGGTCACTCAAATGGTCATCAATTCCGCATCGGTCACTCAAATGGTCACTTGAATGCCATCGGTTCCCAGCGGCCATTTTAAGTAACAGTCACCGGGTTTTCCCGATTGGTCACGTCAGGTCATGCAACACGGCCGGACCAGGAGTGCCTCTGTCCAGGACTCGCCCGGACCGGTCAAGAAGGCGGAGGAGCTCGACCCGGACGTCGGCAAGAAGGACAAGAAGACCAAGAAGGACAAGAAGGACAAGAAGGACAAGAAGGGCAAGGGGTCAAAGGAGCAGGAGGCAGCCGCCAAGGAGGCCCCGGAGGTCGCCGTGGAGCCCGTCAGGAGGCGACAGCCGTCCGGTAGGTGGCGAGACTACCCAGCTTCGCAGCACCTCATGCATGGGTGGCCTCATGCCAAGAACACAATCTAATGCCATACGACCTCAACCAGCTCGGTGGTTAAGTGTTTAAGACGTCTGCACTAGAAAGTGGGAGTCATGGGAACTTTTTTCTAAACAGTTGTGAAAATGGCAAAGGATTTTTGGACAGGACTGGGTCTGAAGTTTCTTTACCATTTTTCACAAAATGTTTTATATACATGTATCAGAACAGCTTCTTCCCTCATTCAGCCTCTCTCTATCTGGAATTCCCTTCCTGGTTCATGTTTTCGTCCAGCCTGCAAGCTTGCTTTTTTGTCAATTCCCATCTCCAGCCTTCCTGAGTTTCCTCTCTATCTCCTTCTTTCCTTAGCCCTTAACCTTGAGGGGCTTAATAGCCTTGTTTTGTGCAAAGTTGCATTAAAAAGCAAAAATTTCGGTTGGGACAACACTGTTAAAATTATTTTTCTTTTCTTTTCTCCCCCTCCCCTTTGTAGTGATCAACAAGTTCAAGGAGTCGGACAAGAGTCACCTTCTTGTGGTGGACAAGCTGGAGGTTGAGAGGAAGGAGGTGGACGAACGAAAGAGAGCAGTCACCAAGATGAAAGTAGACCTCAGGTCAGAAACCAACCGCATAAAGAAACACCAGAGAAAGTAGAAGTCTATGGCCCTTAACAAATCCATGGATCAGGCTGGGGCTCAGGCTTCATCTCCGTCTGACAGAACCTGAAAATCCGGGTTGTGGTTTGTTGCCCAATTTGACTGTTTGTTGGCTTGATAGGTACAGGGTATTCTCCAAGAAGCTGGGTCCATACGCTTGTGTTTTGATGCCTGTGATCTTATAACGAGTAAGATGAAAGGTCCTGCTTTGAGAAAGGTCCTGCTAGAATCGAAACGTCAGGCCCACTAAATTTTAAGATGAAATATGATCAAAGCCTAAGCCCGAGCATATGCCTTCATTTCGAAAAGGGCCTACGGTTTGTTGACTTGATAAAATAATACTGAGTATTCACCATGAAACTGATGCCAAACGCCTTTTTTTCTAGATGCCTATGACATTGTAACGGGTAAGAGAAAATAATGACCAAAGCCTAAGGCCGAGCCTTAGGCTTCATTTCGAGCCTTAGGACTTTTCCACATCATGTTAATTAATTACTTTTAAAGAGGAAGAACGGTTCAAAATGCTTTCCTGAAAATGCCTGCACACATTTTGTGTACAAAGTCTAAGGGAACATTTTCCAATGTGCCCAATTTCCGGACATGTCAACTTTGAGAAATTACTGACTCACTACTCATCAGCATGTGCGTAATGGTATCAGACCTTCCATGAAATGTGCGCGAAAATCTGCCGTTTTTTGAGAAAAGAGGAAATTAGTTGAATTTCCAATGTTTGTTTAATTGAGCGATAATTGGAAAAAAATAAAAATGGTTATTTTCATGTAAGCCTTTTTTTTATCCAGAAATTTAATTTTCATTTTCTCAGAGCCACTTCAACACAAAAAAATGTTAAGCATGACAAGTCTTCCTCTTGTAAACAGGATAACAGACCACATTAGGATTCAATCTCAATGGCTACTGTCTTGTACTCCACTATTCTTGACTTCGCATTGAAGCAAAAGTGAAGTTTGGCTTGGCAAGCTGATCCTACATGTATGAATCATGACTTTTTGCGCTTGAGCAAATTTAAGCGGCTCTATGAATTTGGCCCCTGGTGACCAGACTGACTTTGCCAGTGGCATTTCTGAATTTGGTGCCGTGAATTGCACAAAAAAGTGCCATTCCTGTGTTGATTTGCGATAGCTGCCAACCATTCCTATTTTGGATCAATTATTCCTCTTTTTAGGGTGTAAAAATGTATCACTTTTTGCGTGTAGTTTGCTCTGTGATTCCTCTTTTTTTTTTAGCCAAAGTATTCCTACGGTAATTTACTTTAACCCTAACGCTTTGCACCTCCCGCATAGGACACACACTGTATACCACAATTTACCACAGTGCCCACAGGGGTGTAGGCTCACATACCACAGGACACCACAAAAACCCTGCTGTGGAATGTCGTGGTGCATGGCCCTTATCCTCCCACAGGAAAAACCGTGTGTGGTTAATTGTGGTTTCAATGCCGGTTAGGGAATTATTAAGATAGATTGTCAGCTATGCTTTGGTTTGGAGTCTTTGTGTGGTACCCTATGGGTGAACATTTCTGCTCTCCGATTTTTCCTTGGGGTCGGGTCTCCAGTGCCCAGAAGCGAGGGACTACCGATCCGCGGAGGAAGGAGCAGCTGGACTCCGAGCTGAACAAGGTCCAGCAGGAGTGGAGTGAGTGCAGCAACCGGCTGGCCTTCATCAACAATGAGATTGAGAGGCTGACCAAGGGCAGCGACGCTGGCGGCACTGTGGAGCAGAAGCAGGTAGGAACAGCGCCCTCGCTCCCCCACGCGGGACTGCTGTCGACCGGCGGTAACCACTTTTGCGACGGGGAAAACGGTTCACGTAGTAGTGTTGCCTGGGGTTCCCTGGTATTAGTCAGCTGAATGCAGGCACTGTGGTTCACTGAATGGCCACTGTGTGCACTCTGAATAGGGTCATTGCATCCACACAGTCCCTGGTATCAGTCAGCTGAATGCAGGCACTGTGGTTTACTGAATGACCCACTGTGTGCACTCTGAATAGGGTCATTGCATCCACACAGTCCCTGGTATCAGTCAGCTGAATGCAGGCACTGTGGTTCACTGAATGACCCACTGTGTGCACTCTGAATAGGGTCATTGCATCCACACAGTCCCTGGTATCAGTCAGCTGAATGCAGGCACTGTGGTTCACTGAATGGCCCACTGTGTGTACTCTGAATAGGGTCATTGCATCCACACAGTTCCTGGTATCAGTCAGCTGAATGCAGGCACTGTGGTTCACTGAATGGCCCACTGTGTGCACTCTGAATAGGGTCATTGCATCCACACAGTCCCTGGTATCAGTCAGCTGAATGCAGGCACTGTGGTTCACTGAATGACCCACTGTGTGCACTCTGAAAAGGGTCATTGCATCCACACAGTCCCCGGTATCAGTCAGCTGAATGCAGGCACTGTGGTTCACTGAATGGCCCACTGTGTGTACTCTGAATAGGGTCATTGCATCCACACAGTCCCTGGTATCAGTCAGCTGAATGCAGGCACTGTGGTTCACTGAATGGCCCACTGTGTGCACTCTGAATAGGGTCATTGCATCCACACAGTCCCTGGTATCAGTCAGCTGAATGCAGGCACTGTGGTTCACTGAATGGCCCACTGTGTGCACTCTGAATAGGGTCATTGCATCCACACAGTCCCTGGTATCAGTCAGCTGAATGCAGGCACTGTGGTTCACTGAATGGCCCACTGTGTTGCACTCTGAATAGGGTCATTGCATCCACACAGTCCCTGGTATCAGTCAGCTGAATGCAGGCACTGTGGTTCACTGAATGGCCCACTGTGTGCACTCTGAATAGGGTCATTGCATCCACACAGTCCCTGGTATCAGTCAGCTGAATACAGGCACTGTGGTTCACTGAAAGGCCCACTGTGTGCATTCTCAATAGGGTCATTGCATCCACACAGTCCCTGGTATCAGTCAGCTGAATACAGGCACTGTGGTTCACTGAATGGCCCACTGTGTGCACTCTGAATAGGGTCATTGCATCCACACAGTCCCTGGTATCAGTCAGCTGAATGCAGGCACTGTGAATCTTTGAAAGGCCCACAGTGTACGTACTGAATAGAGCCATTGTTTCCAAACAGCCCTCTGTTGGTGAAACATCAATCACACAAGCTTATTTACCTCATTGATGTTTCAAATCCAGCCCAGGACTTTGACGGTAGCTGGCTGTTCAATGGGAAGTAAATGGTCAAGAGCTTGAGTCACAAAAAACAAAGTTAAGCTCTCCAACTGCTCATCACTTTTCTCTCTTTTGTTATCGTCGATGTTTTCGATGCGGAACAGATCCCAGTGCTGACTCTCTATTCCTATTGATATCGCTGTATTAAAAGAATTTTCTCAAAAGTTAGAGGGCCTGACATTTCGATCCTAGCAAGACCCTTTTTCAAAGGCCTCTGAGAAAGAGCTAGGATCGAGACGTCAGGCCCTCTAACTTTTGAGATTTATGTATTGCAGGGTATTTAAGACAGTGAGCAGTTTTTGTATTAACTGTAAATTATCTCATTAGAAAATAATGGTGCTCAGCACGACTAGTGTCAGGTTTGTGTCATTTTCCCTGTCCCTCTGCAACCAAAAGAAAGAAGAGAATCCTGCATTTTGACACCATGGTGATGATGATCTTGCTGGCAGTGTGATTGATGAAGGCTTGCATTGTGGGCTCATAGTGTAAGAGGTTTGTGGTGGCTCCCCTGTGCATGAATTCTCTGAATAAGAGTAACAAGTGTTGCCGTGACAAGAGTCGGCACCTCTGAAACTTTTCTTCGCACAAGTGCGGCTCTGCACTGAGTCGGTATCTCAAAGACTCTTTCATGAACAAGTGTGGCTCTGCAAGGATTCGGTACCTCAAAATCTCTGCTATGAACAAGTGTGGCTCTCAGAAGAGTCAATACCCCCATAATCTCTTTTTGACGAGCCAGTTGGTCAACGTTTCAGGCAGTGTGTGCTCCGCCCGTCAGCAGGAGACTTACAGTCTATGCACGGTGCCACCGCAAACCTCTCACATTGTTGGCGACAACTACAAAGATGACATTTTGGATGAGGGAGCATATCTGATGCACCGTGTCCCCCATGCTTGTGCTAATTCCCCAAGACTAACCCATTTCTACGCCCCACTCCTGCCCCCCCCCCCACCAACAACCCACGACCCCCCATAACTGCTGCTCTGGGATTTTGAATTGCCACGGTAACCGTGCAGCAATTTCGCATGTCCATGGTTAGGGAGCTGTCCTTTAAGGACCCCCTCATGGTGCGCAACTCTCGCGACCGGCTCTCCCTCTGCTCCATGCGAAGCTGGAGCCTCGTAAGTGGCCCGTTGGCGTGGGAACAGAAGATAAGGCTGTACCCGCATCCTTCTATCCTCATCACGTTGTAAAGTTCATGCATGAAACCCAGCCTTAGATGTGATATGATTTTGGCTCCAGTGAGAATGCAATTCAATGAGGGTTTGCCCTACTCGACATATGTAGCAATCAATAGACCGCTTGTGCGACCAATGTTTGCATGCCATCACCTGACTTATAGAGGATAATTTGGCATCTCATTTGGTGCAGAACAGGAGTGGAAATGATCAAAGAAGACTATCATATTGGTCCACATTCTTCTTTGTACATTTCCATCGCTGCTCTGAACCAGATGAGGTGAAAGAATACCCACTATCAGTCACGTGATGTCATGTAAACAGTGGTCGCGCAATCGGTCTATTAGCAGTGCATGCTCAGTTCTTTGCCCGATTGACTGCTGTAAAAATTGCAGGCAGTCCGGGCGGGATACGAACCCTTGACTCCTGCTGTCTAGTGCAGGCATCTTAACCACTTGAGTGACTTGATCACGGAGCTTGTTGAGGTCATGTATTGAAATTGAACGGCCGTTACCTTGTTGCATCATAGGCATGGCTGAGAATGTACATCGATTGGGGTGATTGCCTGCTCAGTGCTTTGCCCAATTGACTAATTGATTGAGTTAAGCAAGCTGTCAATGAATTCCAGTCTGCGATGCCCAAGGATTGTTTATTTTTTAAAGAAAGTCCTGCTGTCGATTTCACCAAACTAATCGTAACTTACGATCAATCGCAAGGCGATGAACGATGCACAGAAACCATAATGTATCACAACAATTACGATGGGTTATCCATCGTAAGTTGAGTTACGATACATCGTAAGGCTTCGTGAAATCCACCCCAGCCCTCACTATGCCCCATGCATTGTGCTCGTCTTTGTGCATTTTTGCTTTTCAATTGCAGCATTTAATTTTTTTTTTAGATAAATGGTCATTGGACGGGAGATCAAAGGACTTTTCAGGATGGGGACTGGTGAATTTCTGTCACTAGGTGGCGCTGTAATCCAAGGATTGGTAGAATAATGTTATGAGTGATGAAGTTGATGGGGTTATTGGGGATGATTTAGTGGTTGACCAAAGCGCTATACCAATGCTTCTTACCAGTGCATCCATGAATAGCCAGTGATCCTGCAGACTCTAATTCTGCCCACATTGTCTCGGAGGTACCCGAATCAAACTTTATCAACATTGATGTGTATGATTTCAACTGATGAAATCAAGCAATTAGAGGAACTAAAAAAAAACTCAGATGGCATGGCATTTTGTTGGATAGTGATCTGTTTGCCTGCTGTTTGCATTGCATGATGAAATTGTTTATGCAATAAATGTGAGCCTGGATAACTCCATGTAGATGTGTGCATTGATGCTAGACACAGGTTACATTGCTTGAATGTGAAGTGCTTGTTTTCTGTTGTAGTATTATGCCTCGATTAATTCTGAGAAAATATTTATGCATTTTTTTTATCTGATCATTTTGCTGAATGATAGCGCTGTGCACATGAATCTGTGTTGTTTGTTTTTATTGGATTTTTTTTATCCGTTTTTTTTCTGTAATTTTTTTGTTCCGTTTTGTTTCAATGAGTTGTCCGTACACCAATAAATTGGTACCCCCCCAAAAGGTGGGTGATTTACCCATTCAGTTTGAAAGTATCTTGTCAGGTTGTCATGTTGCCATGTGCTTGTCAAGAATTATTTTAATTTTTCTTGAAGCCCCTACACAACATTGGTCAAGGTCAAATAATAGCATCCATACGTTGTCTGATCCAACACAATATGCATGAAATAGCACACCTGTGAAAATTTCAGCTCAATCCGCCAACTGAGTCTCGAGAAAATTGTGAAAACCGCTTCATTGGTTTCGCGAAAATGCAGCATTCAACGCCGTACTGTTCCGAAAAATAGTTTAGATCTCAGTAAGACGTAAACTATTTATTTTACTCATTTCTCCCAAAATACAACATTTTTGGCAGAAATATTTCAGTGAGAAGTTTCTACTATAACCATCTTCAACCTGTATAAATTTCATGTAAATCTGTGAACAATTCTGTGTTTCGCTCTTACCAATGTTGTGTAGGGCTTTAAGGGGGATGGCTTGTTTAAAGAAATGCCAAGTATCATGGCCACCTCCCTCTCTTGGCACCATGCCAAACAGCCACACCCACTCCTTGGTGCATGTCATTGGATGTAACTGACATTTCAATTGTGTCAGATTGTGTCAAAGTGTCAGTTTGGTATGTTGCCAAGCGGCAGTTTGGCACATTGCCAAGTGGCAGTTTGGCAGTGTGGCTGTTTGGCGCATTGTCAAGTGGCTGTTTGGCATGTTGCCAAGCTGCAGTTTGGCATATTGCCAAGTGGCAGTTTGGCATGTTGCCAAGTGCCAGTTTGGCATATTGCCAAGTGGCAGTTTGGCAGTGTAACTGTTTGGCGCATTGTCAAGTGGCTGTTTGGCACGTTACCAAGTGCCAGTTTGGCACGTTGCCAATTGGCTGTTTGGTGCATTGCCAAGTGGCTGTTTGGCACGTTGCCAAGCTGCAGTTTGGCATATTGCCAAGTGCCAGTTTGGCATGTTGCCAAGTGGCAGTTTGGCATGTTGCCAAGTGGCAGTTTGGCATGTTGCCAAGTGCCAGTTTGGCAGTGTAACTGTTTGGCGCATTGTCAAGTGGCTGTTTGGCACGTTGCCAAGCTGCAGTTTGGCATATTGCCAAGTGCCAGTTTGGCATATTGCCAAGTGCCAGTTTGGCATGTTGCCAAGTGGCAGTTTGGCACGTTGCCAAGCTGCAGTTTGGCATATTGCCAAGTGCCAGTTTGGCATGTTGCCAAGTGGCAGTTTGGCACGTTGCCAAGCTGCAGTTTGGCATATTGCCAAGTGGCAGTTTGGCATGTTGCCAAGTGGCAGTTTGGCATGTTGCCAAGTGCCAGTTTGGCATGTTGCCAAGTGCCAGTTTGGCAGTGTAACTGTTTGGCGCATTGTCAAGTGGCTGTTTGGCACGTTGCCAAGTGCCAGTTTGGCAGTGTAACTGTTTGGCGCATTGTCAAGTGGCTGTTTGGCACGTTGCCAAGTGCCAGTTTGGCAGTGTAACTGTTTGGCGCATTGTCAAGTGGCTGTTTGGCACGTTGCCAAGTGGCAGTTTGGTGCATTGCCAAGTGGCAGTTCCGCATGTTGCCAATTGCACTGCAATGCCTTACTGTGTGCATGTCCATTTGAATCGGTTCACCGCTGCAAATACCAATCGCATTTGTCTTTTCTCCGTCTACGTCTCCCTCTTTCTCCTACTCTCCACGTCCGCCCGGTGTTGCACAGGACACTGCTTCAGCAGAGATGGTGCGAAACAGCCTCGCGGACCCCAGCAAGAAGGAGGCCAAACGAGCCACCTCGCCGGGCAGACAGGTGGTCCAGAAATCTGTCGGCAACGTGCAGGACAAACTCAAGGTTAGAGACAGCTAGAAGAGATTGACTGACAGACAGACAGACAGACTGAGTGATTAATGGACAGACAGACAGACCAACAAACAGACTGGTAGCTAGGCCTGTTGATTCGGTGTATAGATTCCAAGATGTGTGGCTTTCAATTTTTTTCATTGGTGAAAACAGAAAGGATGTTTGTGTATGACAGTTTCAGTCCTAGCCAGGAGTTTTCATTCATTCAGAGCTTGGCTTAATGTCCGTGTACCTTTTCCTTTGATTCCACCAACAGATGTTCCAAGGCATGGGCAACAAATAGACATGGCCTGGAGAGACGTCGGGACACCAGAGCACTATTTTTGTACAGAGCTGCCATCAAAGGGCTGAAGTACTCCTGCCAATAGAGGGCGCTGTCACTCAACATAGCCACATAAGCCAGGCGTCCATTTCACCAAACTCTTCGTAACTTACGACTAATCGCAAGATGGTGAGCAATGTACAGAAACCGTATGCGGTGTGCCACTTTACGATGGGTTATCCATCGTAAGTAGAGTTACGATGCATCGTTAGGCTTTGTGAAATCCACCCCTGGTCCTCTCTCAGCGAGGACGTCAGAAGCAGAGGCCCGTGGCGGAATGTGGATTGACATCCTTGCACAGAGCCCTCTATTGACTGCTAGAGGCTACTGTCCTTTTTGTAAAGAGACATTTCTATGAAAAAGAAAAACCAAACAATTAATGCTGGGACTGTACAAAGCTACTTTTAATGATCAGATCTTCATGCTGAATAAGACATTTTCTCCTCCCCCCAATAATCATATAAATGGTGCACATTTTGTTTTTATACTGCATCAAATGATGTGATCAATTTTATTTCCTGTAAATAAAATTCATATTACCTTTTTTTATGAATTTTATGTGTGCAGCCTCACAATTGACCACCAAAATTGTTTATTTTCTGAATTCTGAAAAGTATGACCCACTGAGGTGGGTCAATATTGAAAATGAAATCACTTTTCTAAATTGCCCAAGGAAAAGAAATGACCAAAATAAAAAACTGCTGAGGAGAAAGTAATTTTGGGATTCCGAAATATCAGGGCGACTCCCACTCTGCTCACACTGGACTTAAGCAGTGTCCAAATCACCAGCCTCTGTGAATTTGACCCAATGTTATTGCAATGTGAACTGGTTGATATGCTGCAGACAATAAGTGTGGATTTTGAAAGAAAACCATGAAGAAATAGAATTGGTATCCAATTCAGGACCAAATGTTAATCTCTGCCCTCAGAAGTTGCTATCTTTTTGAGACTGAAGACAAATTAAGTAGAGGAAAAATGACGGGGATATTTGAAACAACTTGAGAAAATGGCAAAGGATTGGAACCTGTGACTTCTTAATACCACCTGAGCTATCAGCCCTTAGATGGTGGCCTGCCCCTAATTATAGTCAACTATCTTTGCCAGGGTGTGGGCACCAGTCAGAAGCATTCTACCATTAACTGCCATAATATATCTCCAGAGATCACGCCCCCTTTTTTTATTATCTTGTAAATAAGTATTAGAAAGAACACTGCCTTTGGACAGTTACTTAAAGTTAAGTTTTTCGTCCTGTTTGAGCACACACTGAGTTCAAGATGTGTTGTCCCCTTAAAGGAGCTTCAGTGATGCTAAAATGATCTTAAATGCCTTAACATGTAAATAGCGATTAGAATTCAGTTATGATTATGACTTTGTACACAAACTACAGATTAGAACATTTTATTCAGCTTGCCCCTATAAATGCGATGTTTACAATTTTTTCCGCTAGGATTCAATAAGAAATGAAAAGTTCAATGTTTTTTATTTTTTTTATTATTTTTTTTATTACAAAAGATGAAAGGACATTTAAATCCTGGCCGATTTGTTCGTGTTTGTATTTTACCTTAAAACTTTTTTTCCATTCAAACAGAAATGTTGCAAATTTCTTACTGACTTGAAATGTACAGTGCCTGCGGTTTGACCCCGCCATGACCTTCATGAAGCCTTTTCTTTTTCTTTTGGAGTGCTTGGTCATTTTTGTTTTTTAATGCAAAGGATATGCAAACGAGATGATTATATCCAAAGCGGTATCTGCTGCTATGCACTATTTGAATCTGCCACACGACCTCGACCAGCTCGGTGGTCAAGTAGTTAAGACATCTGCACTAGAAAGCGGGAGTCGCGGTTTAAATCCCGCCCCAGCTGCCTGAAATAAGGCACTGGGCAAAGCACTGGGCACTTGGTGCTTATCACGTCGAGCGGGGCAAACCAACCCTCATTGAATTACATTCTCCTGGACGTCATCATGAGCTGTGTAAGGCAGGTCCTCCCGTGATCCAAATGTTCCAGCCCATCGCGTTTCCGCAAAGCACTTCCGCCCTGTCGCCATCTCGATCAAGATAATTTGGACGAAAATTGCAATATTTCGAGAACAGTAAAAAAGAAGTGCTGAGGTGAAGCTGAACGCGGTCTTCTATGTTCCCCAATAATGTCTTGGGTCGCATAGGGAGGGATGAGTATTTGCCAGAAAGACAAGTGGTTGCCAGGGAGACAAGTGGCTGCCATGGTCACAAATAGATGTCTACAACTCCCCCACCCCCCAAAAAACTAGTGCTTTCTGAGTTAAGCTGGAGTTATGATTGATATGATTTGTTGAGATTGAATGTTGTATATAAAAGAGTGGGGGTTATAATTCTTTATATATATTTGTAGAGGTTTTTTAAGTTTATATATTACTCGGAGTACACATTTTGATTATGTTTAATTATTTTTTAACAAGTTTTTGTGTATGGAATTTAATTGTGACAGTTTTTTGTTAACTGACTCCTGGAGAGTTGAATTTTGATGCTTTAATTTTTTTTTTTTTTTACTTTGGTTAAAATCTGAAATAATTTGAGAGTTTTTAGCGCCACATCAGTTAGGTCGTTAGGATCATAGATACATTATGATTTTCTTTTTAATTGAGATTGTATTAAAGCAATGTTGTATAAGGCAATCCTATGTTTGGACAGAACTGTGAACATTGCAATTCTTGTTTTGTTATAGTTCTTTTTTTATCATACAAAGCTGAGCTTTCAAGAGAAACTTTGAGAATAGATCGTTTGCACCGGTGGCCATCTTTGGGGCCTAGTCTTTGTTCCTCTTGGATAGGCAAGAGTTCACTGTATGTACCTGCATTGTCACTGAATACTGATAACGCTAGAAGGCCCCAAAGATGGCTGCCGGTGCAAACGATCTATTGTTTAAAGCACGGAAAAGGAAATGAAAGAGCAGCCACTGGTATAAATGTGTCAGTCAGTGCTCCACTGAATACCTGAGCTTCATACCCAATGCCCATAGTGCGTGTTTGTGTGTGGGATGGTGGTGGGGGCCTTTCGAAATGAAGGCATAGGCTCTGGCTTAGGCTTCGATCATATTCTATCTTACTCGTTATAATATCACAGGCATAAAAGAAAAACAAGCGTATGGACACAGCTTCTTGGGGAATACCCTGTACCTATCAACCCTGACAAATCTTCAACTTCGGAAACAAACCACAACCTGGATTTCCAGGTTTTGTCAGACGGAGACGAAGCCTGAGCCCGAGCCTAAGCCTTCATATTGAAAGCCATTGTCAACAATCTCTCTTTTGGTTGGGGGCGCCAGACTGTAGCTGTGAAGATCTTTTTAAATTCTAATTTGATTTTCATGCCTGGTCTCAATTTTCAAAGAGCCATTTTACCGTGAAAATCGGCTAGTTGTGAATAATCTTCCTCGTGTCAACTGGATTGCTCACCACATATGATGTGATTGTCAGCTGCTTTTGGCTTATAGTGGGATAGGTGGGTAATATTATGAATCATGTCATTTTGCGCTAGAGATAATTTTGACACGTCGTCGGCTGAAACAGAAATTGAGCCATGTCGTAAACATTGTGTATGCTGCACATCAAGTACATGCTGTGCATGCTTAAACATGATTCGTGACTTCAAAGTGTGCACAAGTCTATGGAAGCTACCAGACCATTGGCCTAAGCCGATTCCCATAGACTTGTGTGCCATTCCTAGCCATAGACTTTTTAGCTTGGCCTGTCTGCAACATAGAAGCATCACTGAATTTTGATCAAAAATTTCATCATTTTTTTAAAGATTTTTTTTTTTAGGCATCTGGAAAACAAATGACTGAGTTGATTGGCAAAAGGAACGATGCATTAATGTACGATATGATAAAAGTTACTGAATTCCAAAGATCATAAGATGTAATTTTTAATACTGTAATTGAAATGGATTAATCATGCATTGTTTGTTGTTCAGCTACCAACTTTGAGCCAATCGTGATGCGGTTGCCATGGAAACCCAATTCGTATATGCTTCCATGCTTACATGATTAGCCTAAGTGTACAGTTCTTTTTTTATATGGTGTACATGTATAAAGAATTTAAGAAAAAAAAATGTGACGTCTTTCGTATCAGTCCTGTACACATTAATGCAGTTGAAATTTGAATAAAATAGCATGTAATCAATGCGTGTGGATATTCCTTTTTTTATTAAGCCTTTGAAACTTGGCATTGTTTAAACAACGAATTTGAGTTATTGGTGCACTGTTTATCTTTATAGGAAGGTTTGTGGTGACACCATGTATAAGGTCTCTTAAAGGAAGAGGTGTGGTTCTGAAAAGAGCCCGAGTGGTAACTCGACGTTTCGAGCAGTATGCTCCGGCCGTCAGATCTGTCAAGCTCATGATCAGGGACTTTCTCTGCATACCCTTTGGCAAGCAGATATGCAATGCCTGCGATGTATTTCTCCTTCAGGCTGCAGTTTCGCATCAATCACCTTCCCAGCAAACGTAAATTTTGTATTTGAAACTTCATTCCCACTTGTATTTGGAACTGTTGACATACTGTAGATAGCAGTTTTTGTACTTATATATTGTTTGTACTTTAATATATTTTCTTTTAACTTTTAATACGATGCTTTATATATTAGTTGCAAGTTTTTTTAAGTAAGAAGGATGTGTTGGTGTAGTGGATACACTCTCTAACTTCTAACTTGGTGACCCGAGTTCGAGTTCTGGCGATTTCGGTGTCCTTGTTTTGTTTGTACTTATATATTTTCATTTAACTTTCAATACGATACTTTATATATTAGTTCCAAGTTTTTTTAAGTAAGAAGGATGTGTTGGTGTAGCGGATACACTCTCTAGCTTCTAACTTGGTGACCCGAGTTCGAGTCCTGGCGATGTCAGGGTCCTTGTTCGGGTTTCAAATTAAATAAATAACGCCTTTTAATTTTTTTTTCGACATCTAACCTGTCTTAAAAAGGGTAAAATTCCATTTTATTTTATTTTATCTAGTGGGGTAGAGGGGGCGCCACAGGTCTCCGAACCGCCGCGGGTTGGTGATCTGGGGAGGCCAGGGATTCTGGAGAGGCCGGGTGATCTGGGGAGGCCGGTTGGTCTGGGGAGGCCTGGGTTTCTGGGAAGACCTGCATCCACCCGGGATCGAACCCTCGGCCTTTAGGTTCCCAGTCGAGCCACTGAACCTCTAGCCTCATGAGTCCCGCCCACCCACCCTTAAAAAACCAATCTATTTAAACCTTCGGTTACCCTAATAGAATTTAAAAACATTAAATTCAAGACTCGACTTTCCCGGGGATCGAACCTGCAACCTTGAGGTTACAGAACCTGGGACACCCACGACACGCCATGAGCACCAGTTGACTTTTGGTCGAAATTTCAGATACTTATAGGTTGGGTTTGTACTTGGTAATTTGAAGAAGAAAAATCGAACTGTTGCATCGCCGGGGATCGAACCTGCAACCTTGAGGTTACAGACCCTGGGACACCCACGACACGCCATGAGCACCAGTTGACTTTTGGTAGAAATTTCAGATACTTGTAGGTTGGGTTTGTACTTGTACGTAATTTGAAGAAGAAAAATCTAACTGTTGCATCCCTGGGGATCGAACCTGCAAACTTGAAGTTACAGACCCTGGGATACCCACGACACGCCATGCGCACCAGTTGACTTTTGGTCGAAATTTCCGATACTTAAAGGTTGGGTTTGTACTTGGTAATTTGAAGAAGAAAATTTTTACGTTACATCCCTGAGAATCGAACCTGCAACCTTGAGGTTACAGACCCTGGGACACCCACGACACGCCATGCGCACCAGTTGACTTTTGGTCGAAATTTCAGATACTTATAGGTTGGGTTTGTACTTGGTAATTTGAAGAAGAAAAATGTACTGTTAATCCCATGGGATCGAACCTGCAACCTAGACCTTTGACGTCATTCAAATGACCTAATTAATCATTTTTTTCCTATGTAGTTTATTATATTAAATTTCACATTTCAAAGGATTCATCAATAGAAAAATAGCTTTATTTCAATAAATCAAAATACAATGTGGCGTGTTGTACCCAGTGGCAGTTGTACTCGTCAGTACATGTACATGTCGGTAGATGGCTATACAACGTTACGATTTCAGCGCGAAAAGTACGTCATATCCCTCCCAGGGCAACGGTTACTGTCGGCGTAAAAAAAGTCCACGTGGGAACGCGCGGTAGATAGACTAGCATTCAGGAATGTCACGGTAAGTTACCGCGTGGCCGCGGTAGAAAAAGTCCAGTGGGAACACGGCTAAAGCCAAGAGCCTGAAGGCCACAACTAAGTGCAGCAAGATATCGGGTCTGCCAGAAAGAAAACGCCGGAAGGATCTTGAGCATCGGACGGAACCTTGCTGGAAACAATTCATCTCCAAGAAAGCCGAGGGGATGGCATTTTGATCTGAACGGAGGGGCCTTTCTTTCTCAAATGCAGAAAGGCAATAATCCATGTATAAATAAAAAACGTCAGGAAGCTGCTTTGCTTTGCTGAGCAAATTTTCATGCTAAGAAAAAAATAAGCTGGGAACCAGTCATGTGCAATGCATACATGTATGTCATAGGATTTTGGGTGGTAAACCATTTTTGCTAAGCAAAATGTTTTTCGGCTTAGCGAGTTTCTGTGCTTAGCAGCTCCATGAAATTGGCCCCTGATCTAGTGATTCATACCCGGTATAGTGGATAAAGTGAGATGTACACTCTACATTGGTATTTTCTGCAGAAGTAGGTTCCATGTGTGGAGTGGACTTATGTACTGTATCATTCATACTGCTGCACATTTCTTTTCCTTTTCTTACCACAGAGGTAAATAAAAACAAAAACGACAAAACCTATTTCCTTTTGAGTGGTTTATTTCAAATGTGTCAATTCTTTTTGCCATCAGTTGCATAGCACCTATACATTTTTTATACATTTTTATAAAATTGAAAAAAAAATTGAATAAAATTCAAATGAAAAGACGAAATGTTGCAAGTACTTAAAGAGACTTAAAAGTCTGCAAAATTCTTAAAAGTCAGCTTTAAAGAAAGAAAAGAATATATCATCAGAACTTCAACTTGATTGAAGTGATAGCAAATGGCTTAAGGACACTTTAATTCTGTTTGAAAACTACTAAACTGTAACTTGCATTTAAACATTTGCAACAAATAGCCAAATTGGCAATAAATATGGGACAGCAAATACTTATACAAATGGTAATCTTCAAAAATAAAACAAGAAAATACAAACCACAAACCAGTATGTCTGTATTATAAGTCTGGAGGATTTGAAGTTAAATATATTTTTTCTTTGAAAAAAGTCGTATAAAAATGTTGTAAAGTGCTTACTGACTTGAAAGACCTGAAAGAAAAAAAATACAAATTGTAATAGAAAGTTGGTAGGCCTGTTTAATATCCAAATCATACCGTGGGGAAGGTTTCTGGTGACACCATGTAAAACCATCTCTTATGAGAAGGAATGGGTGGCTCTGAAAAGAGCCGGTAACTCAACATTTCTGGCAGTTTGGCGCAAATCTAGTGCCTTTAGGAGACCTACCAGTAAGATAATAGGTTGAATAGGTCTCCACAGGAAAATTGTAAAGGTGTTTAGGTCTCCACAAGGTTTTCACGAAACTGATTATTTTGAAATAACTCAAAAACATGAAATTCGTGATGGGTAAGAATCTGTCGCAAATTGAAGTGTTATAATGTATATAAGGGACATACGGTCCAAATTTCTACCCAGGAAAGTGAATGTGGTTGAAATGGGAGCATTTTTAAAACATTGTTTCTCACATGGATGTATAGTGCACGAGAACAAAGCAATGTCTCCACAAGGATACAAAAATTGGTATGTGTGTACCCTGTCGTGTGTACCCAGGAGACTTCCACATGGTACTTCCACCATGAAAACCTTCCAAGTCTGATCAAATCCTACCATGGTTTGTGAGTTTTTAGTTTCACTTTGCAAGAGTAAAGTATTCTCTGTCAAGGAGTCATCTAAGTCCATTTTTTTAAGTCATCTAAGTCAATTCTTTATTTTTATTATTAAATCGCTTAATTAATACAAATCTCTGAGCTCAATAATTAGTTGTTTGCATCTGAATGAAAGCCGGGGGTGTGATCCCTGGAGATATACGGCAGTTAATGGTTGAATTGCTTCTGACTGGCACCCCCACCCTGGCAAAGACTAGTTGACTTTTAGGGAAGGCCACCATCTAAAGGCTGGATAGCTCAGATGGAAGAGCACCGGTATGTTAATCCAGAGGTCTCGGGTTCAAATCCCAGTCCAGTCAAATTTCTTTGCCAATTTTTCAAAATTTTCATGTTTTTCCCAAAGTATAATTATAATTTCAACATAACTGCTGCAGGCACCAGCCATCATGAAGCAACTGACAAACTGACACATGAAACTTGCATAGAAATGGGTTTGCATAATAACTTGTATAGAGAGATCTGCTCAACCTTCTGAGTATTTAAAAAGAAAATGAAATTCAAATTTTGATATAATTTATAAATGTGATTATCAGGTGGGGAATTTTGTGGAGAATTGAAAGAACACAAATCATATTGGGATCAATGTTGCAGTGTTTTTGGAGCCAGAATTATCCTTGGTCTGGAAAAAAGTGCTGTCTGTTCTTGATGAATCCTTCAATGGTAAGATTTGGGGAGTTGCTACTCTCTGTCTCTGTCTCTCTTCCTCTCTCTCTAAAACTGTGTCTCTTGTCCTCTCTCTGTGTCTCTATTTCTTCTCTCTATCTCTGTCTCTGTGTCCCTCCCTTTCTCTATCTCTGTTCCTCTCTTCCTCTCTCTACCTCTGTCTATGTGTCTCTTCCTCTCTCTGTCTCTGTCTCTCTTCCTCTCTCTCTAAAACTGTGTCTCTTGTCCTCTCTCTGTGTCTCTCTTTCCTCTCTCTATCTCTGTCTCTGTCTCTGTGTCCCTCCCTCTCTCTATCTCTGTTCCTCTCTTCCTCTCTCTATCTCTGTCTCTGTGTCTCTTCCTCTCTCTGTCTCTGTCTCTGTTTCTCTCTTCCTCTCTGTCTCTGTCTCTGTTTCTCTCTTCCTCTCTCTCTACAATGTATCTCTGTCTCTGTGTCTCTCTTTGTCTCTGTCTCTCTCATCTCATGTTTGCAGGATCCAGCCAGCTTCTTGAAGTGCCTTGCGAGCGATCATCTCAAACTCCTGCAGGTGAGAAATAAGAAGACAAATAGAGGACAGCGTCAGACTACAAAGTGAAGAACTCCAGGGCAGAATATACACGGTGCTCACTATCAATGACACAAGGGGGTGATGGTTCAAACGAGGGGGATGGATTAGGGTAAGGTAGGGTTAGGATAGGATGCTCCTCAAATAATTAAGGAGTGGTATTTATAGCAGTATCATATCTAAAATAAGCTAAGCCAGCACTGCTATCTACAACTGACCCACCTCAATATCCCGCAGCACCTCTGGGTCAATTTCGTCCTTCAGGACTGGAGTCTTGTCCTTGGGTCCGTCCGCCCGACCGCGGCTGGCCGACGGCACGTTGCCGTTGATGTCCGGCGAAGATGACGGCGAGGAGGAGGCACCGTTGAGGGCGGTCTTCTTCCGGCCCAGTCCGCCCCGGAGGGTCGGAGCGCGGCTGGCGCTGGATTTGGCGCCTCTACCGTTCCTCGAGGAAGAGGAGGAGGAGGAGGAGGAGGAGGAGAAGAAGAGGTTCTCCATGGAGGGCATGCGGATGGGGACGCTGATTTTCCGCCGAGGGCTGTGTAGCGGAGATCGCTGGGGCTGCGGCTCCGCCTGCGCTGGCCCTCTTGAGGACGACGAAGAGCTCTGCTGTGGCTCGGCGGACCCCGGCCTCGACTTGCTCAGATCCGTGCTGGACGAGGAGTGCTTCAGGCAGGACTTGAGCTGGTCGGTGGTGGTGGTGGCTGCGGCCTGGCTCAGGCCCTCGTCAAAGGAGGCCGAGGACTTCATCGGGCCCATGGAGAGCTTGCGGAAGCGCGGGTCCTTGACGGGCGGCGGGTCCGAGCCGAAGCGGCCCCCGCTGCTCAGCTTCCGGAGGCGGGCCAGCGGGCTGGACTTCTTCTCCTTCTCCGGCGGGGAGCCGGCGCTCCTGGCCTGGCCAGCCCTCTCCTCGTCCGAGAGATGGCGGCGGTGATGAGTCGGCGACGAGTCCTTCCGGTGGCGGGGCGACTCCGTCGGGGAGGAGCCGTGGTGTCTCCGGCCGGGCAGCGCCGGCAGGAGCCGCCTCTGTTGAATGATCGGCGGCGATTGGCGGTTGGCCACGGGCGAGGATCCGTGCTGCTGGGTTTCTGCCGGCAAGGAGCGCTCCCTCATCAGGGCATCCTCCTCGCTGGAGCCGCTGGCCGTGGCCTCATCTGACCCGTCCACCTCCTCGGTGAGTCCTCCCAGGAGGTCGGTCGGGGACCCGCACAGGACGTCCTGGGCTCGGCGCCGGTAGCGGGCCAGCCGCTCCTGCTGACCCAGCAGCTGCAGCTCCAACTCCTTCTGCTCCCGCAGGGCCAGGAGCCGGCCGCTGCGTTGCGAGCTCTGCGCCTCCATCTCGGCCCGGATGCCGGCCAGCTTGCCGGCCAGCTGCTGGATCTGCTCCTCCATCAGGGCCTCCTCCTGGGCCCGGCCCTGGCCGGCCGGCCGGCGCTTAGCCTTGGCCTTCGAGGAGGAGGAGGAGGAGGAGGAGAGCCGTCCCCCGCTGCCACCATGACCACGATTGCCCATCGTCTTGCAGATGGCCTCCATCTTGACCTGGGCCGACACCCGTCGTCGGTTCAGGATGGTCATCAGGCGGACCAGCTCCTCCTCCTCCTCGTTGTTGGCCTTCTGGTACTTGCTCAGGATCTCCACTTTTCTCTTGGCCAGCTCCGGATCCACAACCTGCCCATCAGGAAAAAACAACAAATCAGTGGTCAGTTTTATGCAAATTTGGCCAATTTAATCCAAATCAGTGGCCAATTTAATCCAAATCAGTAGCTGATTTCATCAAAATTAGCGATCACTTTTTTGGTTAAAATAAGTGGTCGGTTTTATCCAAATCAGCGTGATCAATTTCATCAAAATCAGTGACCAATTTCATTCAAATAAGTGGTCGATTTCATCCAGATCAGTGAGTAATTTCATCCAAATCAGTGGTCAGTTTCATCCAAATAAGTGGCTAATTTCGTCCAACTCGGTGATCAATTTCATCCCAATCAGTGGCCGATGGGATCCAAATCAGTGTCCAATTTCATCTAAATCAGTGATCAATTTCATCCAAATCAAGATCCAACTCATCTCTAGTCAACATCAGATAGCAGACTGCTAACAACATTACAGTGCCATGTGAAGTTAGAAAGCAGAGTATGAGAGAAGTGACCCTGGGCACTTTCTCAAAAGCATGCTGAGGCTCTACCTCCAGTTTCGTCTCCGTTATCCAAAAGCTTAAAGCACAAGTTGGGTGCTCTTTGTTCGAGTTAAAGCTCGGGAGACATCTTGAGTGTTATCTGGAGACAAAGGGCCACCCGTCTTCATGCACTTTCACAATGGATGGAAGAAAATGGAGACAGCTGTCTCCATTTTCTTCCATCCACTTATTTGAATGAAATTGATCACTGATTGGGATAAAATTGGTCACTGGTTTTGATGAAATTGATCACTGATTTGGATGAAATTGGCCACTAATTTGGATGAAATTGATCACTGATTTGGATGAAATTGGTCACTGGTTTTGATGAAATTGATCACTGATTTGGATGAAATTGGCTACTAATTTGGATGAAATTGATCACTGATTTGGATGAAATTGGTCACTGGTTTTGATGAAATTGATCACTGATTTGGATGAAACTGGCCACTAATTTGGATGAAATTGATCACTGATTTGGATGAAATTGGTCACTGGTTTTGATGAAATTGATCACAGATTTGGATGAAATTGGCCACTAATTTGGATGAAATTGATCACTGATTTGGATGAAATTGGTCACTGGTTTTGATGAAATTGATCACTGATTTGGATGAAATTGGCTACTAATTTGGATGAAATTGATCACTGATTTGGATGAAATTGGTCACTGGTTTTGATGAAATTGATCACTGATTTGGATGAAACTGGCCACTAATTTGGATGAAATTGATCACTGATTTGGATGAAATTGGTCACTGGTTTTGATGAAATTGATCACAGATTTTGATGAAATTGGCCACTAATTTGGATGAAATTGGTCACTGATTTGGATGAAATTGGTCACTGGTTTTGATGAAATTGATCACTGATTTGGATGAAATTGGCTACTAATTTGGATGAAATTGATCACTGATTTGGATGAAATTGGTCACTGGTTTTGATGAAATTGATCACTGATTTGGATGAAACTGGCCACTAATTTGGATGAAATTGATCACTGATTTGGATGAAATTGGTCACTGGTTTTGATGAAATTGATCACAGATTTGGATGAAATTGGCCACTAATTTGGATGAAATTGATCACTGATTTGGATGAAATTGGTCACTGGTTTTGATGAAATTGATCACTGATTTGGATGAAATTGGCTACTAATTTGGATGAAATTGATCACTGATTTGGATGAAATTGGTCACTGGTTTTGATGAAATTGATCACTGATTTGGATGAAACTGGCCACTAATTTGGATGAAATTGATCACTGATTTGGATGAAATTGGTCACTGGTTTTGATGAAATTGATCACTGATTTGGATGAAATTGGCCACTAATTCGGATGAATTGATCACTGATTTGGATGAAATTGGTTACTGGTTTCGGAAAAGGGTTTCGGGCAGTCAGCGGGACATTCACCTCGTGGGGTTGGGGCACCCTCTGTTGTTCATCTGAGTCCGGCTTGTCCTGCTGCAGTATCTCCATCAGGAGCTGTTGCCTCTGTGCATCGGCCTGCTCCATGCTCACCTTCTCCTCCCGAGGTTCTGAGGAGAGTCCGAAGGAAAGTTGTCCAATCAGTTTTTCTTTCTTTCCTTTGTTT